>SJXO01006765.1:0-53242 GCA_006408615.1 Connochaetes taurinus
TCTTGATGACTGTGGCTTTGTAGTAGAGCCTGAAGTCAGGCAGATTGATTTCTTCAGTTCCATTCTTCTTTCTCAAGATTGCTTTGACTATTCAAAGTTTTCTGAATTTCCATACATATTGTGAAATTATTTGTTCTAGTTCTGTGAAAACTACCACTGGTAGCTTGATAGGGATTGCACTGAATCCCAGAAACATAATTTCTTAAGGCTGACTCATCAAGAAATACAATATAAACAGACCACATATAATCAGGTAGAATTCATAATAATAATAATAAAAAAAAACAACAAATAAATTTCCAGGGCAAGATGGCATTATAGGTGAATTCTATGAAATATTTAGAGAAGGGTCAACATTTATTCTCAAACTATCTCAACAAATTGACAGGAAGGAATACATTCTAACTCATTCTATGAGACCAGTATCTCCCTAATACCAAAACAAGAAAAAGACACAACAAAAAAAGAAAATTATAAGCCAATGTTACTGAAGCAAATCACTGACAAATGCAAATATCCTCAATGAAATATAAGCAAACTGAATTAAACAATTCATTAGACGGATTGTACACCATAATAAATGTGGTTTATCCTGTAAATAAAAGATTGGTTCAATAGCTGCACATTGTGTAACACATTTATCAACACACTGAAAAATAAAATTTATAAGATCATGTCAATAGATATAGAAAAAATCTTTTGACAAATGCAAATTCATCATGATTTTAAAACACTGTCAATGAATTTGGTCAGTGGTAATATGTTTCAACATAATAAAGGTCACATAAAACAAACCTAGAGCCAGTATCACACCAATATTATAAAGAAAAGCATTTCTTCTAAGATCAGGAAAAAGAAGGATTTGCACACTTACCCATTTTATCCAACATATCAGTGGCTATCTTCCCAAAGTAAGCATCAAGAAAAAGGAATAAAACATATTGAGATTGGAAAGGAAGAGTAAAACTGTAAATTTTTGAAGGCAATATGATGGTATATAAAGAAAATCCTAAAGATGTCACCAAACAACTATTAGAATTGAAAAATAAATTCAGTAAAATTGTCAATTATAAAGTTAATATACAGAAGTCTGCTGTGTTTTTGTATACTAACATCAAACTTCAGAAAGTGAAATTAAGAGAATATATCATTTCCAATTGAATATAAAGTAATAAAATGCCTAGGAATAAATCTAACTTTGGAGGTTAAAGACTTTTACTTGGAAAGCTATAAGACACTGATGAAATAATTGATGACTACACAAACAAATGGAAAGATATATCTTGCCTATGAACTGAAAGAATTACTGTTGTTAAAATGATCATTGGAGAAGGAAATGGCAATCCACTCCAGCACTCTTGCCTGGAAAATCCCATAGACGGAGGAGCCTGCTGGGCTACAGTCCATGGGGTCCCAAAGAGTCAGACATGACTGAGCGACTTCACTTCACTAAAATGATCATATTATCCAAGTTTATCTATAGATTCAATGAAATGTTTATCAAAATAGTAATATCATTCTTCACAGAACTAGAACAAATAAAATTTGTATGGAAACACAAATGATCCTAATTACCAAAACAATCTTGAGAAAGAACAGAGCTGGAAGTTTAACATTCCTTGATTTCAAACTAAAGCACAAGGCCACAGTAATCAAAACAGCATGGTACTGGCAGAACAATAGGGACATACAAAAATGGAAATGAATAGAGAGCTTAGAAATAAACCCACCTTTATGCAATCAATTAACTTATCACAAAGGAGGCAAGAATACACAACAGAAGGACTTCCTTGGCAATCCAGTGGTTAAGAATCTGCCTACCAGTGCAGGGGACACAGGTTCAATCCCTGGTCTGGAAAGATCCCACAGGCCATAATGCAACTAAGCTCATGCCCCATAACTACTGAAGCCCTCCACCTACAGCCTGTGCTCTGTAACAAGAGAAGCCACCACAATGATAAGTCTGTGCACTGCAATTAAAGAGTATCCCCCATTCACCACAATTCTTGAAAGCCTGCACACAGAAATTGAGACCCAATGAAGCCAAAAACTAAATAAAATAATTTTTTAAAGACTGTACAATGGAGAAAAGATACCCTTTTCAAGAAATGATGTTGGGTAAACTGGACAGTTCCATGCAAAAGAATCAAACTAAACTGCATTCTGACACCATAAACTCAAAATGGATTAGAGATCTAAATGTAAGACCCAAATTTATAAAACTCCTAGAAGCAAACATAGGCAGTACACAGTTTGACACTGAGCTTAGTGATATTTTATGTATCTTTGGATACATTTTATATATCTCTTTGGACAAAGGAAACAACGAAAAAATAAACAAATGAGATCCAATGAAATCTAAAAGCTTTTGCACATAAAGGAAGCCATCAAAAAATGAAAAGACAACCTACTGAGTGGAAAAAGTTATTTGAAAATGATATGTTCAATAAGTGATTAATATCCAAAATATATAAAGAACTCTTATAGTCAACTCAAAAAAGGTAAAAAAAAAAAAAAGAAAGAAAGAAAGAAAAGAAAAGAAAGAAAATTAAAAGTGAGCAGAAGACCTGGATAGGCATTTTTTCAAAGAAGGCATAGGTCAACAAAGCACATGAAAAGATGCTCAAAATCACTAATTATCAAGGAAATGCAAATCAAAATCACAATGAGGTATTGTCTCACACCTTTCAAATTGGCTATTTTCAAAAAGATCATAACAATCAAAAGTTGGTGAGGGTTTGGAGGAAAGGGAACACTTGTGCACTCTTGGTTGAGAAGTAAATGGGCATAGCAACTATCTAAAACTGTATTGAAGTTCCTCAAAAAATAAAAATAGAGCTACCATGTAATCCAGCAATTGCACTCTTGGGTATTTATCTGAAGAAAATGAAAACAGTAGTTTGAAAGATGTATTCACCTCTATTGTTATTGAAGTATTATTTATAATAGCCAAGATAAAGTGGCATTCTAAATGCCCACTGAGAGATAAATGAATAATGAGTGTTAGGGGAGAGGGAGAATGGGAGGAAGGTTGACAAAAGTACAAATTTTCAGTTGTAAGATAAATAAGGACTAAGGATGTTGTGTACAAAATGAACACTGCTCTGTGTTATATATGAATGCATCAAAGGTAGTAAATTTTATGAGTACTTTTCCCAAGAAAAAATTTCTTTTATTTTCTATCTATATGAGATAATAGCTAGTCACTAAAGTTATTGTTATAATCATTTCATGATGTTTGTAAGCCAAATCATTATACTGTACACCTTAAGTTCATATGGTGCTATATGTCAATTTTATCTCAATAAAACTAGAAAATTTTCAAAATATTTGGAATATTTTCAGACAAACTTTAAAATTAGAAAACTGAGACAAATATTCAATAAAGGAAATTATCTTTGCTCATTTTGAATCTGAGAGTATGTATTCTAGTGAATGAGAGGGCAGATACTCTCTGTCCTAAACACAGGTTGTTTATAATGCCTGGCATTTTCCATAAGCAATTCAATTCTGTTCTTGGAGATAAAGATCAATGCACATATTAGGAAAATATTTTTAGTATGGGAATATTGTTAGTATGATGAACTCCAAATATGCCTGAGTATCTACATCACCCACAGAGCTTGCTAAATAGCAAACATCAGAATATATAGCCAGCTCAAGGAATACTGACCAATTAGATGTAGGTCAGAGGAAAAGTGCTTAAGGAATGAACAATTTAAGATCAATTTGTGGTAATTAAATAATTCACACTACCCCACTAAACAATCTGGCCGATACACCAGATAGTAATGGAGCAGACCCCCCTGGATCAATGCTGGAATCTTCAAATATTCTTTGTTTCTCTCAGTAAAACCATTCACCATTTTTGCACCTGCACCATTTTCAAACTAACCTTCTTCATGGTGGCAGTTTTACCTAAACTATTATATATAAGTATGGGGATTAAGAATATGAGTCTCAGAATTGGATCAGGACCTTAATCTTGATTCCACTCTTTATCCATTTTGGACAACTCAATCATTGAGCTTCTTTTCTTTTAATATCAGATTAAGATAATTACATCTATTTCATAGGAATTTATGGGGATTCAGTGTTTATTAAAGTGCTTCATAAAGTACTAAGCGTATTCTGGCTATGAGTTGTAATGCTTTCTGCTGGTGTTTAAAATAAACATCAGTCTCTTCAGTCAACTATTTACACATCATATTGGTAGGTGCATTGATCTTCTAAATGTTTCTTTAGAAATTACTTGACTTTCCGAACCACTTTTTCACAATTTTTCTGAATTGTATACACTTGTAGCCACAACTTTCAGTTCTAGAACACAATACATCCAGACATTCATAGAGTAGTAGCACATATTTTTCTTTCCAAAAGAAATGTTTATGATATTTTTTTTCCTATGGGGACCACCTCACTTTTATGTCATAATAATCTTCATCAGTCCCCGTCACTCCACTGATGAGTTAAGAAAATATCTTAACATTGGGTACTACCACTATTTTAGGGATAAGCATGTTGCACAAGCCAGACCTATAGTTTTTTCCTATACTTTTAGAGAAGTTTGTTGAGAAAGAGACTCTTTGACATCCTCTAAGATCAAGAGGATATCTAGGGATAAACAAGTTTGAAATTATTGCTGTTTTCCTTCCCATAATGTAGATAGCCTCCCTGAAAATGAAGGCAATATGAATGAGTAAAGAAAAAGAGACGAACCAGTGATGTAGTGTGAGCACCTGGTTACCTCTATGAGTACTCTAGTTTTAAAAATTAAATTTATTTTTTCCCTCCAAGCTAGTTTGTACTGGGTCTTTACTTTGAACCAAAATAGTTCTGATCCCTAAAAATATACCTTCCTATCCATTTGTGGAATTCTAGTTTATTTGTGAATTCTTCTACTTTCTTGTTTCCATCCTAGCTGAATTAATTAATCCTACCCTTTTGCCCTGGTGGCTCAGATGATAAAGCGTCTATCTATAATGCGGGGGACCTGGGTTCGATCCCTGGATGGGGAAGATTCCCTGGAGAAAGAAACGGCAACCCACTCCAGTACTTTTGCCTAGAAAATCCCATGGGTGGAGGAGCTTGGTACAGGCTACTGTCCATGGGGTCGCAAAGAGTTGGGCACGACTTCACTTCACTTCACCATTTGTGCATTTCTCCACTGTCACCAATATTTGCATTTTCAGTTTGTGTCTTCCTCATGTATTATGAATTCCCCTAGAATATGGACTACTTATTTAACTGTGTAATTTCAGTATCATGCTGTTGTTCAGTCACTCAGTCTTGCCTGACTTTTTGCGACCCCATGGACTGCAACACATCTGGCTTCCTAGTCCTTCATCATTTTTGGAGCTTGCTCAAACTAATGTCCAATGAATCAGTGATGCCATCCAACCATCTCATCCTCTGTCATCCACTTCTCCTCCTTCAGCATCTTGCAGAGTAATGCCTGAAAAGTGAAAGTTTCTTTGCGACCACATGGACTATATAGTCCATGGAATTCTCCAGGCCAAAATACTGAAGTGGGTAACTTTTCCCTTCTCCAGAGGATCTTCTGAACCCAAGGATTGAACCCAGGTCTCCTGCATTGCAGGATAATTCTTTACCAACTGAGCCACAAGGGAAGACCATCTAATCCCTAGTAAGAGCTTAATGACATCTGTTGTGCAATCTGTCAGTTGTGATTTTCAAATGCAGAGACAAAAATGCATTTCCTCCTTCCCACATCCTTCTATAACTAGACTCACAGACTATTTGATTATTATTGAATGGGAATATGGGAATTGGGGAGACAGCAGAACACATTTTCCATGATGGGGAATATTGAATTAATATAGTTCATGTACTTTCTGATGATTTAATAACTTGGAAAACCTTTAAGAATAAATTGTTTATACCTTCTTTAATATCATGTGTTTTAAATAATTTTTTAGCAGACTCAGTTCAGTTCAGTTCATTCGCTCAGTCGTGTCTGACTGTTTGCGACCCCATGAATATGGGAATTGGGGAGACAGCAGAACACATTTTCCATGATGGGGAATATTGAATTAATATAGTTCATGTACTTTCTGATGATTTAATAACTTGGAAAACCTTTAAGAATAAATTGTTTATACCTTCTTTAATATCATGTGTTTTAAATAATTTTTTAGCAGACTCAGTTCAGTTCAGTTCATTCGCTCAGTCGTGTCTGACTGTTTGCGACCCCATGAATCGCAGCATGCTAGGCCTCCTTGTATATCACCAACTCCCAGAGTTCACCCAAACTCATGTGCATCGAGTTGGTGATGCCGCGCAGCCATCTCATCTTCTGTCGTCCCCTTCTCCTCCTGCCCCCAGTGCCCCCCCAGCATTAGGGACTTTTCCAGTGAGTCAACTGTTCCCATGAGCTGGCCAAAGTATTAGAGTTTCAGCCTCAACAACAGTCCTTCCAATGTACACCCCGGGCTGATCTCCTTTAGGATGGACTAGTCAGATCTCCTTGCAGTCCAAGGGACTACAAGAGTCTTCTCCAATACCACAGTACAAAAACATCAATTCTTCAGTGCTCAGCTTTCTTCACAGTCCAAATCTCACATCCATACATGACTACTGGAAAAACCATAGCCTTGACTAGATGGACTTTTCTTGGCAAACTAATGTCTTTGCTTTTGAATATGCTATCTAGGTTGGTCATAACTTTCCTTCCAAGGAGTAAGCGTCTTTTAATTTCATGGCTGCAATCACCATCTGCAGTGATTTTGGAGCCCAAATAAATAAAATCTGACACTGTTTCCATTGTTTCTCCATCTATTTGCCATGAAGTGATGGGACCAGTTGCCATGATATTCATGTTCTGAATGTTCAGCTTTAAGCCAACTTTTTCGCTCTCCTCTTTCACTTTCATCAAGAGGCTTTTTAGTTCCTCTTCACTTTCTGTCATAAAGGTAGTGTCATCTGCATATCTGAGGTTATAGATATTTCTCCCGGCAATTTTAATTTCAGCTTGTGTTTCTTCCAGCCCAGCATTTCTCATGATGTACTCTGCATAGAAGTTAAATAAGCCAGGGTGACAATATACAGCCTTGATGTACTCCATTTCCTATTTGCAACCAGTATGTTGTTCCATGTCCAGTTCAAACTGTTGCTTCCTGACCTGCATATAGGTTTCTCAAGAGGCAGGTCAGGTGGTCTGGTATTTCCATGTCTTTCAGAATTTTCCACAGTTTATTGTGATCCACACAGTCAAAGGCTTTGGCATAGTTAATAAAGCAGAAATAGATGTTTTTCCTGGAACTCTCTTGCTTTTCCAATGATCCAGCAGACTAGCTTGTCATTAATTTATGATCATGCTCTCTAGCAAATGTCAGCAATGCAAATGATTTATCAAGCATTTTTACCCACTAGGACGGGGATGAACTGATCAGATTGTTCTGGATTGCTGGAATCCTGGCAGTCAAGATTTCTTCTTGTGACTTAATATGGCTTTCCCATGTGGGTTTGATTGATAAAAGCCAGATTTCCTTTCTGCTAAGTCTTGAATTTTTTAAAGATAAGAAGGGGAGCAATCTTAGTTAACTATTGAGATAGGGGGTCAGAGTAGTTGTCTTACTCCCTGCATACAAACTCGACTTCTTGTGATCTTCCTCTAGATGTTATTTTGTTCACAATTTTTGGTTACATAGTTTGTTTACAAGATCACTAAAGCAGAAAATAAAAGAGATCTGGTTATCTGTTAAATTCAGTAAGTCCCCCGCATAGAAACCTTCAAGTTGCGAACTTTCAAATCTGCAAAAAATAGGTTCCATCATCAGCTGTGAAGGAAATTGAAACTTGAACTCCATCTCCTATTGCTAATTATACTTCAACTCTCTTATCTCCCATCTCCTCTTCCTCCACCAGTAAATAATTCTTCTTCCCTGTTCACTTGATGACAGCCCATGTACACCAGCTGTTACACTGTACTACTATACTTTTTAAGGCATTGTCCTGTAGATTAAAAACATTTTCTTTCTTTGTTTTTTATGTATTATTGTGTGAAAAATATTATAAACTTATTACTGTGCAGTATTATATAGTCAATTGAGTTAGGCTGACTTCAATTCAGTTGCTCAGTTGTGTTTGACTGTTTTTGACAACATGGACTACCGCACGTCAGGCTTCCCTGTCCATCACTAACTCCCGAAGCTTGCCAAACTCATGTCATAGAGTTGGTGATGTCATACAAATATCTTATGCTCTGCCGTTCCCTTCTCCTCCTGCCTTCAAGCTTTTCCAGCATCAGGGTGTTTTCCAGTGAGTCAGTTCTTCCCAACAGATGGCCAAAGCATTGGAGCTTCAGCTTCACCATCAGTCCTTCCAATGAATATTCAGGAATGATTTCCTTTAGGATTGACTGGTTTGATCTCCTTGCAGTCCAAGGGACTTTCAAGAGTCTTGTACAACACTACAGTTCAAAAGCATTAATTCTTCTGTGCTCAGCTTTCTTTATACTCCAACTCTCACATCCATACATGACTACTGGAAAACCATCACTTTGGCAAGATGGATCTTTGTAAACAAAGTAATGTATCTGCTTTTGAATATGCTATCTAGATTGGCCACAGATTTTCTTCCAAGTAGTAAGGGTCTACTAATTTCACAGCTGCAGACAACATCTGCAGTGATTTTGGAGTCCAAGAAGATAAAATTTCTCACTGTGTCCAAAGCTTCCTCATCTATTTTCCATGAAGAGACCAGACCTTATGCCATGTTCTTAGTTTTTTGAATGTTGGGTTTTAAACCAGCTTTTTCACTCTCCTCTTTCACCTTCATCAAATGGCTTTTCAGTTCCTCTTCCCTTTCTGCTGTAAGTGTGTTCAGTTCAGTACAGTTCAGTTGCTCAATCATGTCCGACTCTTTAAGACCCCATGAATTGCAGCACGCCAGGCCTCCCTGTCCATCACCATCTCCTGGAGTTCACTCAAACTCACGTCCATTGAGTCAGTGATGCCATCCAGCCATCTCATCCTCTGTCATCCCCTTCTCTTCTTGCCCCCAATCCCTCCCAGCAACAGAGTCTTTTCCAATGAGTCAACTCTTCACATGAGGTGGCCAAAGTACTGGAGCTTCAGCTTTAATATCATTCCTTCCAAAGAAATCCCAGGGCTGATCGCCTTCAGAATGGACTGGTTGGATCTCCTTGCAGTCCAACGGACTCTCAAGAGTCTTCTCCAACACCACAGTTCAAACGCATCAATTCTTCGGCACTCAGCCTTCTTCACAGTCCAACTCACATCCATACATGACCACAGGAAAAACCATAGCCTTAACTAGACCAACCTTAGTCGGCAAACTAATGTCTCTGCTTTTGAATATACTATCTAGGTTGGTCATAACTTTTCTTTCAAGGAGTAAGCGTCTTTTAATTTCATGGCTGCAGTCACCATCTGCAGTGATTTTGGAGCCCCAAAAAATAAAGTCTGACACTGTTTCTACTGTTTCCCCATCTATTATCCATGAAGTGATGGGACCAGATGCCATGATCTTCCGTAAGTGTGTTATCGTCTGCATATCTGAGGTTATTGCTATTTCTCCCTGCAATCTTGATTCCAGCTTGTGCTTCATCCAGACCTCCATTAGGCATGATGTAATCTGCATAGAACTAAATAAGCAGAATGACAATATACTGCCTTGAATTATTCCTTTCCCAATTTAGAACCAGTCTGTTGTTCCACGTACCTTAACTGTTGCTTCTTGACCTGCATACAGATTTCTGAGGAGGCAGGTAAGGTGGTCTGGTATTCCTGTCACTTTAACAATTTTCCATAGTTTTTTGTGAACCACACAAAGACTTTAGCATAGTCAATTTAGCAGACATTTTTCTGGAATTCTCTTGCTTTTTCTCTAACCCAGATGTTGGCAATTTGATTTCTGGTTCCTCTGCCTTTTCTAAATCCAGCTTGAACATTTGGAAGTTCTCAGTTGATATACTGTTGAAGCCTAGCTTGCAGAATTTTGAGCACTACTTTGCTAGAGTGTGAGATGAGTGCAATTGTGTGGTAGTTTGAACAATCTTTGGCGTTGCTTTTCTTTAGGATTGGAATGAAAACTGACCTTTTCCAGCCCTGTGGCCACTGCTCAGTTTTCCAGATTTGCTGGCATATTGAGTGCAGCACCTTCACAGCATCATCTGTTAGGATTTGAAATAGCTCAGCTGGAACTCCATCGCCTCCACTAGCTTTGTTCATAGTGATGCTTCCTAAGGCATATTTGACTTCACAGTACAGGATATCTGGCTCTAGGTGAGTGACCACACCATCACGGTTTTCTGGGTCTTTAAGATCTTTTTTGATCAGTTCTCCTGTGTATTCTTTCCATCTCTTCTTAATATCTTCTGCTTCTGTTAGGTCCTTATCATTTCTGTCCTTGATTGTGCCCATTTTTGTATAAAATTTTCCCTTGGTATCTCTAGCTTTCTTGAAGAGAACTCTAGTCTGTCTCATTCTATTCTTTTCATCTATTTGCACTGATCACTTAGGAATGTTTTACCTCCCCTTGCTATTCTTTGGAACCCTGCATTCAGATGGATATATCTTTCCTTTTCTCCTTTACTTTCCACTTATCTTCTTTTCTCAGCTATTTGCAAGTCCTCCTCAGGCAATCATTTTGCCTGTTTTCATTTCTTTTTCTTGGGATGGTTTTCATCATTTTTCCTTGTATAATATCATGAACCTCCATCCATAGTTCTTCGGGTACTCTATCTATCAGATTTAATCCCCTGAATCTATTTGTCACTTCCACATGTAATCATTGGGAGTTTGATTCAGATCATATTTGAATGTTCTAGTCATATTCTGTGCTTTCCTTAAGTCTGAATTTTGCAATAAAGTGTTCATGATCTGAACCACAGTCAGCTCCTGGTCTTGTTTTTGCTGATTTTATAGAGCTTCTCCACCTTCAGTTGCAAAGAATATAATCAGTGAATTAGGTATTGATCACTTGGTGATGTTCTTGTGTAGAGTCATCTTTTGTGTTGTTGGAAGAGGGAGTTTGCCTAGGTATTACCTAGGCTAACTTTCTTGCACTACAAACAAATTGAATTATGAATGCACTGTTGAAATGGAACTTATTTGTATATAGGGGCTTGCTATACTTTTTTTTCATTTCTACCTCTTTGAACTATGGAAAGAGCTAATGAGTTATACAAAGCATTGTATGATTAAAAGATTTGAATGTTATGTTTCTGCCAGAGATAAATATAGCATGGGAATGATTGGTTTAAGGTTAAGATAAAAGGTTGCCTCCTGTAGGCAGCTCTTTACTGCCAAAAGCTACTTGTATTACCACAAGCAAGCCATTTAGGCTTTGCACCTGGGAGATCAGTGTGTAGACCAGTGTTTGCATGAGACTCACCTAGTTGTAGTTCTCAGTTTTCTATTGCACTCCATCCCCTCAAGTCCAGTCTTATCCTTATGGAGGTAAACAGTAAGCAAATAAATATTCCAGCCGATCAGGCATAGCTTTTTCCTTTTAATGTGGCATTTCCTGAATCCTCAAATATAATGTTAAATATGTCTTAGAAGGACTTTTACAATGGATGTCTGAAATTCAAACATAAGGCAATGGAAAGAGAATTTTTTTTAAATTTGATTTGCCTTTTCTTAACCAATTTCAAGTATATTTTAATTTAATATACTGTATTATAATTTATATATAATATCACGATTTAAGTGTATAACAAAGTAAATTATATTATTGAAGGTTACAGAAATAATGAACTACAAATGTCAGTGGCCTTGAAAGTTTTCCAAACTCCAGAGATTTTACCTCACCTTCTCTTAGTACATGATTCTATATTTCAGGTATTCTATCAATAATAATGATATTTCTCTGGGAAAATTTTAGAACACAACACTGTGTGTTATGGATTAATGAAGCAAGGTGTTTTTTTTGGTTTAAGATTTCTTTAAGATATATTCCTTTAGAAATTGCTCCAAATCAAATAGTTATGAATCATAGTTTGCTTTCCACAACAAACAGGAAAATTCTGAAAGAGATAGGATACCAGAACACCTTACCTGCCTTCTGAGAAACCTGTATGCAGGTCAAGAAGCAGTAGTTAAAATCAGACATGGAACAATGGACTGGTTCCAAATTGGGAAAGGATTATTTCAAGGTTGTATATTGTCACCCTGCTTATTTAATTTATATACAGAGAACATTACTCAAAATGCTGAGTTGGATGAAGCACAAGGTGAAACCAAAATTGCCAGGAGAAATATCCATAACCTTACATATGCAAATGACACCACACTTATGGCAGAAAGTGAAGAGGAACTAAAGAGCCTTTTTTTATTTTTATTTTTAGTTTATTTTCTATAGAAAGATAATTGCTTTGCAGAATTTTGCTGTTATCTGTCAAACTGCAACATGAATCAGGGATAGGTATACATATCTTCCCTCCTTTTTGAACCTCCTTCCCATTTCCCTCTCCATCCTACCCCTGTAGGTGGACACAAGTTCGCTGTTTGAGTTTCCTGAGCCATACAGCAAATTCCTGTTGGCTATCTATTTTACATATGATAATGTAAGTTTCCATATTACTCTTTCCATTCATCTCTCCCTCTCCTCCCTTCTCCCCATGTCCGTAAGTCTATAATCTTGGTCTGTTTCTCCATTGTTGCCTTGTAAATAAATTCTTCAGTACCATTCTTCTAGATGCCATATATATGTGTTAGAATATGATATTTATCTTTCTCTTTCTGACTCACTTGACTCTGTATAATAGATTCTAGATTCATCTACCTCATCAGATCTCCCAAATCTACCAAATCAGAACACAGTTGCTTTAAATGTGTTCATTTTTATGGCTGAGTAGTATTCCATTTTGTATATGTACAACAACTTCTTTATCCATTCACCTGTAGATGGATATCTAGGATGCTTCCATGTTATAGTTATTGTAAATAGTGCTTCAATGAACAATGGGATGCATGTGTCTTTTTCAGTTTTAGTTTCCTCAAGGTATATGCCTAGGAGTGGGATTGCTATGCCATGTAGTGCTTTTATTCGTAGTTTATAAGGAATCTCCATACTGTGGCTGTATCAATTTACATTCCCACCAACAGTGCAAGAGCATTCCATTTCCTCCACACCCTCTCCAGTATTTATTGTTTGTAGACTTTTTGATAATGGCCATTAAGACTGGTGTGAGGTGATATCACATTGTAGTTTTGATTTGCATTTCTCTAATGAGCGATGTTGAACATCTTTTCATGTGTTTGTTAGCCATCTGTATGTCTTCTTTGGAGAAATGTCTGTTTAGGTCTTTTTCCCATTTTTTGATTGGGTTGTTTGTTTTCCTGGTATTGAGTTGTATGAGCTGCTTGTATATTTTGGAATTTAATCCTTTGTTGTTGTTTCATTTGCTATTATTTTCACCCATTGTGAGGGTTCTCTTTTCACCTTGCTTATAGTTTCCTTTGCTGTGTGAAAGCTTTTAGATTTATTCAAGTCCCGTTTGATTACTTTTGTTTTTATTTCTATTACTCCAGGAGGTGGATCATAGAGGACCTTGCTTTGATTTATGTCATTGAGTATTCTATCTATGTTTTCCTCTAAGAGTTTTATAGTTTCTAGTCTTACATTTAGGTCTTTAATCCATTTTGACTTTATTTTTGTGTATAGTTTAAGGAAGTGCTCTAATTTCATTCTTTAACATGTAGCTGTTCAGTATTTCCAGCACCATTTATTGAAGAGGCTGTTTGTGCCCCATTGTATATTCATGCATCCTTTGTCAAAAATAAAGGACCCATAGGTACTTGGGTTTATTTGTGGGCTTTCTATCTTGTTTCATTGGTCTAGATTTCTGTTTTTATGCCAGTATCATACTGTCTTCATTACTGTAACTGTGTAGTATAATGAGTAGTCAGGAAGGTTGATTGCTTTGGCTATTCGAGATCTTTTATGTTTTCGTATGAATTGTGAAATATTTTGTTCTAGTTCTGTTAAAAATGTCATTGGTCATTTGAGAGGGATCACATTGAACCTGTAAATTGCCTTTGGTAGAGTAGTCATTCTCACAATATTGATCCTTCCTACCCAGGAACATGGAATATCTCTCCATCTGTTTGTCATCTTTGACTTCTTTCATTAATGTCTTATAATTTTCTGTGTACAGTTATTTTGTATCTTTAGGTAAGTTTATTCCTAGATTTTTATTTATTTTTTTGTTGCAATGGTAAATGGGATTGATTCCTTAATTTATATTTCTGAATTTTCATTGTTCCTATATAGAAATGCAAGTGATTTCTGTGTATTGATTTCGTATCCTGTTACTTTACTAAATTTACTGCTTAGCTCTAGTAACTTTCTGATACTATATTCAGGGTTTTCTATGTACAGTATCATGTCATCTGCAAACAGTGAGGGCTTTACTCCTTCTTTTCCTATTTGGATTCCTTTTATTTCTTTTTCCTCTCTGATTGTTGTAGCTAGGACTTTCAGAACTCTGTTGAATAGTGGTGAAAGTGGGCACCCTTGTTTTCTTCCTAATCTTAGGGGGAATGCTTTCATTTTTTCACCATTGAGAATAATATTTGCTGTGGTTTCATCATATATGGCCTTTACTACATTGGTAGATTCCTTCTACCTGTTTTTTGAACAGTTTCAATCATAGTGAGGTGAAAGTGAAGTCGCTCAGTCGTGTCCGACTCTTGCGACCCCATGGACTGTAGCCTACCAAACTCCTCTGTCCATGGGATTCTTCAGGCAAGAATACTAGAGTGGGTTGCCATCTCCTTCTCCAGGGTATCTTCCTGACCCAGGGATAGAACCCAGGTCTCCTGCATTGCAGGCAGATGCTTTAATAATAAATCGGTGCTGAATTTTTTCAAAGATTTTTTCTGCATCTATTGAGATTGTCATATGATTTTTACCTTTCAATTTGTTGATATGGTGTACCACATTGATTGATTTGTGTATATTTAAGAATCCTAGCATCCCTGGAATAAACCCAACTTAATCATGGTGTATGAGCTTTATGATGTGTTGCTGAATTCTGTTTGCTAAAATTTTGTTGAGGATTTTCACATCTATGTTCATCAGTGATTTTGGCTTGTAGTTATTGTGTGTTGTCTTTTTCTGGTTTTGTTATCAGGACGATGGTGGCCTCGTAGGATGAGTATGGAAGTGTTCCTTCTTCTGCAAGTTTTTGAAATAGTTTTAGAAGGATAGGCATTAGCTCTTCACTAAATGGTTGATAGAATTCTCCTGTGAAGCCATCTGGTCCCGGGCTTCTGTTTTTTGGGAAACTTTTGATCACAGCTTCAATTTCAGCACTTGTAATTGGGTTGTTCATAATTTCTATTTCTTCCTGGTTCAGTCTTGGAAGCTTGAACATTTTAAAGAATCTATCCATTTCTTCCAGGTTATATGTTTTATTGCCATATAGTTGTTCATAATAGTCTGTTATAATTCTTTGTATTTCTGCATTGTCTGTTGTAACCTCTCTTTTTTCATTTGTAGTTTTGTTGATTTGAGTCTCTTTGTTTTTTTTCTTGATGAGTCTGGCTAAATGTTTGTCAATTTTATCTTCTCAAAGAACCAGTTTTTAGTTTTATCAATCTTTACTATTGTTTCATTCATTTCTTTTTCATTTCTTTCTGCTCAGATCTTTATGATTTCTTTCTGATTATTAATATTGAATTATTTTTGTTGTTCTTCAGCAAAATTATTATTTTGTTTTTCTTCATTTTACAGTTCTTTTAGGTGTAAAGTTAGGTTGTCTATTCAATGTTTTTTTTGTTTCTTGAGATTAGATTTTATTACTATAAACTTCTTTCTTAGAACTGCTTTTGCTGCATCCCATAGGTTTTGAGTTGTCGTTTTCATTGTCATTTGTTTCTAAATTTTTTTATTTCCCTTTTGATTTCTTCAGTAACCTGTTGGTTATTTAGAAACATCTTGTTTAATGTCCATACACTTGAGTTTCCTGCAGTGTTTTTTTTTTTCTTCTTCTTCTTTTAATTAACATATAGTCCCATAGCATTTTAGTCAGAGAAGATGCTTGATACAATTTCAATTTTGTTAAATTTACTAAGGTTTGATTTGTGACCTAAGATCTGGTCTATCCTGGAGAATGTTCCATGTGTGCTTGAGAAGGAGGTGTATTCTGCATTTGCATGCAATGTCATGAAGATATCGATGAGATCCATCTCATTAAGGTATCAGTTAAGAATTGTATTTCCTTATTAATTTTCTGGTTTGATGATCTGTCCATTGGTGTGAGTGGGGTGTTATAGTCTCCTACTATTATTGTTACTGTCAGTTTCTCCTTTTACGTCTGATAGTGTTTGTCTCATGTGTTGAGGTGCTCCTAAGTTGGGTGCAGAGTTATTTACAACTGTTATGTCTTCCTCATGGACTGAAAATTTGATCATTATGTAGTGCCTTCCTTATCTCTTGAAGTAGTCTTTATTTTAAGGTCTTTTTTTCTCTGTTGTGAGGACTGCTACTTCAGTTTTCTTTTCATTCCTATTCAGATGGAATATAATTTTCCATCCTCTCACTTTCAGTTTATAAATGTCTTTAGGTCTGAAGTGGGTTTCTTGTAGACAGCATGTATATGGATTCTTGTTTTTGTAACCATTCAGCCAGTCTGTGTCTTTTGGTTGAGGCATTAATCCACTTACATTTAAAATAGCTATTGATATATATATTCTTATTGCCATTGTCTTTACTGATTGGGGTTGATTTTATAGATTTTTTTCTTCTTTTTATTTCTTGATTATATAAGTCTCTTTAACATTTGTTGTAAAGCTGGTTTCAGTTCAGTTCATTCACTCAGTCGTGTTCGACTCTTTGTGACCCCATGAATTGCAGCACGCCAGGCCTCCCTGTCCATCACCAACTCCTGGAGTTCACTCAGACTCATGTCCATCAAGTCAGTGATGCCATCCAGCCATCTCATCCTCTGTCATCCCCTTCTCCTCCTGCCCCCAATCCCTCCAAGCATCAGAGTCTTTTCCAATGAGTCAACTCTTTGCATGAGGTGGCCAAAGTACTGGAGTTTCAGCTTTACCATCATTCCTTCCAAAGAAATCCTGGGGCTGATCTCCTTCAGAATGGACTGGTTAGATCTCCTTGCAGTCCAAGGGACTCTCAAGAGTCTTCTCCAACACCACAGTTCAAAAGCATCAATTCTTCAGCACTCAGCCTTTTTCACAGTCCAACTCTCATATCCATACATGACCACAGGAAAAACCAAAGCTGGTTTGGTGGTACTGAATTCTCTTAACTTTTGCTTGACTGAAAAGCTTTTGATTTATCCATCAATTTTTAATGAGATCCTTGACGGGGACAGTAATCTTGATTGTAAAATTTTCCCTTTCAGTTCTTTAAATATATCCTGCCATTGTCTTCTGGCCTACAGTTTCTGCTGAAACATCAGCTGTTAAGTGTATGGTGTTTCCCTTGTATATTACTTGTTTATTCTCCCTTGTGGCTTTTAATATTCTTTCTTTGTGTTTAGTCTTTGTTAGTTTGATTAGTATGTGTCTTGACGTGTTTCTCCTTGGGTTTATCCTGTCTGCATCTCTTTGAGCCTCTTGGACATGACTGACTATATCTTTTTCCATGTTGGGGAAATTTTTCATTATAATCTCTTCAAAAATTTTCTCATACCCTTTCTTTTTCTCTTCTTCTCCTGAGACCCTTATAATTCAATGTTGGTGCATTTGATATTGTCCCTGAAACTATACTAAGTTCTTGTCATTCTTTTTACTTTATTCTACTCTTCAAAAGTTATTTCCACCATTTTATCTACCAGCACACTGATTCCTTCTTCTGCTTCAGATACCCTGCTACTGATTCCTTCTAGAGTATTTTTTATTTCAGTAATTGTGTTGTTTATCTCTGTATATTTATTCTTTAATTCTTCTTTAGCTTTGTTAATTGATTCTTACATTTTCTTCATTTTGTGTTCAAGGCTTTTGATCACCTTTACTTTCATTATTCTGACTTCTTTTTCAGGTAGTTTGCCTAATTCCTCTTCATTTATTTGGACTTCTGCATTTCTAGCTTGTTCCTTAATTTGTGTAGTGTTTCTCTGCCTTTTCATTATATATATATATATATATATATATATATATAAACTTATTATGTTTGAAGTCTCCTTTTCTCAGGATTCAAGGTTGAATTCTTTCTTCCTTTTAGTTTCTTCCCTTCTCAGTTTGGTCCAGTGGTTTGTGTAAGCTTCAGATAGGGTGAGATTTGTACTGAGGTTTTTTTGGTTTGTTTGTTTTTCCTCTGACAGGCAAGGCCATGTGAGGTGGTAATCCTGTCTGCTGATGATTTGGTTTGTATTTTTGTTTTGTTTGTTGTTAAGATGAAGCATCCTGCACAGGGTGCTACTAGTGGATGTGTGATGCCAGGACTTGTATTCAGGTGGTTTCCTTTGTGTGAGTTCTTGCTATTTGATACTCCCAAGGGTTAGTTCTGGAGAGGGAAATGGCAACTCACTCCAGTGTTCCTGCCTGGAGAATCCCAGGGACAGGGGAGCCTGGTGGGCTGCCATCTATGGGGTCACACAGAGTTGGACATGACTGAAGTGACTTAGCAGCAGCAGCAGGGTTTGTTCTCTGGTAGTCTAGGATCTTGGAGTCAGTGCTCCCACTCCAAAGGCTCAGGTTTTGATTTCTGGTTAGGAACCAAGGTTCCACAACTGGTTTGTTACAGCATTAAGTAAGATTAAAGCAAATATCCAAAAACGAGAAACCAAAGAGGAATCCCACACAAATGGCCATTACAAAATCAGGCAAATAATAATTAAAATAATGGGATATACACCTATACATATACATCCATAAGCAAAGTCAAAACAGTTAAACAAAATAAAGTACAGTAGATTGACCTGTTGAACAAAGGAAATAAAAAATTATATTTACCAGTTAAGAACAAAACTAACTAAAGTGCAAACTGGAAAACAAAACTAAAGTAAGATACCAACCTGGGAATAAAGCAATGAAAATAAAACAAACAAATATGTTGAGAGGAAAAGAAAGAATAACGACAAAAAAAAAAATAGATGTGCAAATTTAAATAGAGGCAGATGAAGATTTATATACATTAAAGATTAAGTGTAATGGGAAAAGAACATAGGAAAGGCAAACAAAGGAATAAATGTAGAAAAAATATTAGGCTTTAAAAAATTAAAAATTAAAATTATAAAGTAGAGAAAAACTCATCAGAACTGCAAAAGTCCAACACAGAGGCAGACATTTATAAAAGCAATAAAAAATGTGACTGACGGAAAAAAAAAGAGCTCAAAAGGTTAATTAGATTCCTTAACGCCAATGCTGCTAAATCACTTCAGTCGTGTCCGACTCTGTGAGACCCCAGAGATGGCAGCCCACCAGGCTCCCCCATCCCTGGGATTCTCCAGGCAAGAACACTGGAGTGGGTTGCCATTTCCGTCTCCAATGCATGGAAGTGAAAAGTGAAAGTGAAGTTGCTTAGTCATGTCCGACTTAGTGACCCCATGGACTGCAGCCTACCAGGCTCCTCCATCCATGGGATTTCCCAGGCAAGACTGCTGGAGTGGGGTGCCATTGCCTTCTCTGATAGTGCCAATAAAATTGACAAGTATAACAGAGGGGCGAGAAAAGAAAAAAAAAGAAAAAGAAAAGAAAAAATTCAGAAGAATCTACAAAACAAAGTCTAAACTTAAGAATAGTAAATGTTTTTCTTGAATCACTGCTGTCAGAGTCCTTTCCCTCACTGGGAGTCACTGCTGTCAGAGTCCTTTCCCTTATTGGGAGACACAATCCACCTCATCTCCTTAGGATACACTCTAATACTGTGTTGATCTCTAGACCTGCTCTGGGGGAAGCTCAGATTCAAATCTGGTCCTAGTCCTATGTGTTCTTACCTCCAATGTCCACAGCTATCAGAACTAGTGTGTTTTCTTTTGTGGGAGCTCTCAGTGTCATTTTATATATTCCATAGACACAGAGTCTGCCTAGTTGGTCATGTGGATTTAATTTGCTGCTTCTTCAGCTGGTGGGAAGGTTTAGGGATTTCTTCCTTAACCACACTGTCCCTGGGTTTCAACTGTGGTTTTATTTCCACCTCTTCATGTGGGTTGTCCCTGGGGTTTGCTCCTGAGGCTACCCTGGTGGGCTTGTGTTTGCCCCTTTTAGGGCCAGGGGTGGAGGTGGTGCCACTGCTTGTGTTGCAGGGGTTCTGGCAGCACTCAGGGGAGCTTGTGGCTAGGGCAACAGGAAATATAGTGCTCTAGAAGGGTATGAAAACCAATGTTGGCCAATATGCTCCAGTATTCTTGCCTGGAGAACCCCTTCCCTGACAGAGAAGCCTGGCAGGACACAGTCTACAGGGTGGCAAAGAGTCAGACACAACTGAAGCGACTCTGCATGCATTCAGTTCAGTTCAGTTCATAACACAGTCAAAGGCTTTGACATAGTCAATAAAGCAGAAATAGATGTTTTTCTGCAACTCTCTTGCTTTTTCCATGATCCAGCAGATGTTGGCAATTTGATCTCTGGTTCCTCTGCCTTTTCTAAAACCAGCTTGAACATCAGGGAGTTCACGGTTCACGTATTACTGAAGCCTGGCTTGGAGATTTTGAGCATTACTTTACTAGCACGTGAGATGAGTGCAATTGTGTGGTAGTTCGAGCATTCTTTGGCATTGCCTTTCTTTGGGATTGGAATGAAAACTGACCTTTTCCAGTCCTGTGGCCACTGCTGAGTTTTCCAAATTTGCTGGCATATTGAGTATGTAACTTTCACAGCATCGTCTTTCAGGATTTGAAACAGATCAACTGGAATTCCATCAGCTCCACTAGCTTTGTTCATAGTGATGATTTCTAAGGCCCACTTGACTTCACATTCCAAGATGTCTGTCTCTAGATTAGTCATCACATCATCATGATTATCTTGGTCGTGAAGATCTTTTTTTGTACAGTTCTTCAGTGTATTCTTGCCACCTCTTCTTAATATCTTCTTCTTCTGTTAGGTCCAGACCATTTGTGTCCTTTATCGAGCCCATCTTTTCGTGAAATGTTCCCTTGGTATCTCTAATTTTCTTGAAGAGATCTCTAGTCTTTCCCATTCTGTTGTTGTCCTCTATTTCTTTGCATTGATCGCTGAAGAAGGTGTTCTTATCTCTTCTTGCTCTTCTTTGGAACTCTGCATTCAGATGCTTATATATTTCCTTTTCTCCTTTGCTTTTTGCCTCTCTTTTCACAGCTATTTGTAAGGCCTCATCAGACAGCCATTTTGCTTGTTTTCATTTCTTTCCCATGGGGATGGTCTTGATCCCTGTCTCCTGTACAATGTCACGAACCTCATTCCATAGTTCATCAGGCACTCTATCTATCATATCTATACCCTTAAATCTATTTCTCACTTCCACTGTATAATCATAAGGGATTTGATTTAGGTCATACCTGAATGGTCTAGCGGTTTTCCCTACTTTCTTCATTTTAAGTCTGAATTTGGCAATTAGGTGTTCATGCTAGACACAATATTTTTTTTTTTTTTTGCCTGTGGCAGCTTTGTTCCAATGAGAGTTGAGTGTGAAGGTGGCACAGCTGCTTCTCTTTCAGGGACCTTGTTGGCACCCAGTGTGCAGGGACACAGACCGTATCCACTGCAGGAACTATGGCCCTATCAGTCTATTTTTAAGCCTCTTGTAGCTGGCAATCAGAAGGCCTCTTTGGCCAGTCTTGACTGTAGCTCTATCCATTCAGGCACTTAGAGGGCTCCCTTGCCTGGGGTCCTTCTCTGTTGCTCAGTGCATGGGCACATAGAGGAGCTCCCCCTGGCTGGGGTCCTACTCTGTAGATTGGCGCATCAGGCACTTAAAGGAGCATCCTTGGTGGGTTCCTACTCAATAGTTTTGTGCATCAGCTGCCAATCTTAGTGTGTGGGTAGAGAAAGGCTATGTTGATGGCTCCACCCCCTACACATGACTCAGAAGTATTACCTTGCTTCCACGGCTTCCTGGCTTTCCTCCATAGGCATTTCCCATCAAAATCTCCTCCCTCACACCCCCTTGATCTGTCTTTCCACAGTCAACAGCAGCCCTCACCCTGGGATTGCTCCACAATCCTTAAACTCAAGCTCCTAGTTGCTGCACCTTCAGGGGGAACTGTGTCCCTGTTTGGGATATGTATGGTTGCAGCAAGGACTGTGTGATTCCCATTTCATTTAGGCTGCCACAGATCAGCTATTTCACTCTCAAGCTTAAGTGTTTCTACTCTGACTCAGACAATTGTCCCGATGTGGATTGGACCACTGCTTCAGTTCCCCCACTAGCCAAGGGCAGGTCCAGTCCTACTAACGGTCTTGTTTTTCCCTAGTTCCTTTGTCCTACTGAATTTTTTTGTGGTTCTATATATTCTTTTCTGCATGCACTTCTGTATCTCAAGGTGTATTCCTGATGTATCTGTTGAGAGAGATGTACTCCATGTCCACCTACCCCTCTGCCATCTTGTTCTCTCCAAGAGCCTCGTGATTAAAGTGAAAGAGGAGAGTGAAAAGCTGGGTTAAAATTCAACATTCAGAAAACTAAGATCATGATGTCTGGTCCCATTACTTCATGGCAAATTGATGGGGAAACAATGGAAACAGTTAGAGACTTCATTTTCTTGGGCTTCAAAATCACTGCAGATAGTGACTTGCAGCCATGAAATTAAAAGGCACTTGCTCCTTGGGAGAAAAGCTATGACAGAGCTAGATAGCACATTAAAAAAGCACAAACATTACTTTGCTGACAAGTGTTTGTCTAGTCAAAGCTATGGTTTTTCCACTAGTCATGTATGGATGTGAATGTTGGACCATAAAGAAAGTTGAGAGCTGTAGAATTGATACTTTAGAACTGTGGTGTTGGAGAAGACTCTTAAGGGTCTCTTGGACTGCAAAGAGACCAAACTAGTCAATCCTAAAGGAAATCAGTACTGAATATTCATTGGAAGGACTGATGATGAAGCTGAAGCTGCAATATTTTGCCTGTCTGTTGGGAACAACTGATTCATTGGAAAAGACCCTGATGCTATTTATGATTGAAGGCAGTAGCAGACAGGGATGATAGAAGATATGATGGTTGGATAGTATCACAGACTCAGTGCACATAAGTTTGATCAAACTCAGAAATGGTGGAGGTCAGGGAAGCCTGGTGTGCTGTAGTCCATGGTTCTCAAAGAGTCAGACACAACTGAGTTACTGAACAATAACAGCAATATGTATATATTTGAGAGATGGACCATAGTTAAGGCTGAGCACTGAAGAATTGATGCTTTTGAATTGTGGCACTGGAGAAGACTCTTAAGAGTCCCTTCGACTGCAAGAATATCAAACAAATAGATCCTAAAGCAAATCAACCCTGAATATTCATTGGAAGGACTGTCATTGAAGTTGAGGCTCCAATAATTTGCTACTTTATGCAAAGATCTGACTCACTGAAAAAAACCCCTGGTGCTGGGAAAGATTGAAGGAATAGAAGGGAGCAGTAGAGAATAAGATGGTTAGATAGCATCACTTACTCAACATGAATTTGAGCAAACTGTGGGAGACAATGAGAGCCTGTGGAGCCTGGTATGCTGAAGTACATGGGATGACAAATATTCTGAACAACATGTTGCCCTCTGAAGAAGAATCTGCACTTTGGTTGTCCTGCAGTTTTCCAACATTGTGTCCAAGTTTTTCATTGAGATACACTGAAAGTTTGAACAGTATCACCTATCTCAGTCCTTCTTCACTTGAGAGTAAAATCCAGTGTTTGAAATTTTTGTCTCTTTTCACTCTAAAACTGTATTCATCAGTCTTCTCAACAGTCTTATCAGAAATGAAAGAGAGAGAGACATTTGCCTCCTCTCTTTTAAGGCAACTAGAGTTACTCTCTCTACACACACACACACACACACACACACATATATATATATATAACCTATAGCACATTACACAGGTAGAATAGATTGTTCCATGATTAGCCTGTTCTGATATATGTTGCCTATGACTTTGTTTTGTGAGGACAGTTTTACTCTTTTAACACAGTGCTTAGAAAATAAGCTGAGACTTGATTCATTCAAATATTGCTTTTTAGAGTACACTTTACTCATTTGTCACTAAAAAATCTCATTGAAGCAAGTACCATTTTAAAATAATTTGGCTTTAGAACCAAATGGAAGCTGTATCAAGACTTGGAAAAAACTATTATACAGTTCTTGAAATATTGACAAATATTTCTCTTACAAATTATAGTTATTTTGTTAGCTTATATAAGCTGCAATATTACTGGTGTAAATATTACTGGTGGAATCATGTAATTTTTCATTATGCACAGAAAACTTCAGGATTACTAACAAAGTAGTCAATATTGTTAGGGAACTACAATGATAAGACCAAGGGTGGATGTTCTGTCTCAAGAATATTGGGGTCTTGCTTTGAAACAAAAGCCAATAATCCTGAATGAGAGGCCTGCCTTAAATATGCAAGGTAGGGTTTTATCAGAATATACCAATAAAAGACAGATAAAATTAAATCCTTAACCATTTTAATGCTATAGGACCTTCTGAGGAAGGTTTAACACTCTCCATTTCTTCGGGGTCAATTATGTCAGGTTTTCAGACAGTTGGGAGAATAGAATAGAAAAAATGAAAAAGCGAAGTTGTGGTATGTGTTAGAAAATGTGGGAAATCCTAGATAGATGTGGTGGTCATTAGGGGACTACTTAGAAATACAGGGTATGGCCCAGATATTGCACATCATAGATCTCAGGTATCCATTTGTTAAGTATTGATGTGGGAAAGATGTTTATAAGAAAATCAAGAAATGACTAAAGACATGTGAAATACCAGGTCTAGAAACAGTGTCAGATTTGTTTTCATAGGAAGAATTTCTGAACCTCAGAGGACATAGCAGGTGTTGACTATCAAGTATTATAAACTAACAAGAATACTGCAGAAATTAAAAGGAATCACAACCCTCTGGCAAAGTCTGGAATACCCTTGTTACCTTTCCATGTACCTTGAAATTCCAGTTTGGGAACAGATCAACTAAACAGTTATGAAATCTCAGCTCATAAGTAGTTTCATTCAGAAGAAAGCAAGCATGAGGAGTTAAAAGATAAAATATAATGTATTCAGACACTGGAACACTATTTGGATATAAAAAGAAACAAATATTGTGCATGCTACAATATATTTAAAGCCAAAAAAAAAAAAAAGCTAACTTAAAGAAGCCAGACAAAAAAGACCACATCTTATGATTGTATTTATACAAAATGCCTAGGATAGGCAACTCTATAAAGACAGAAAGTAGATTAGTCATTGTTTATGATATAGTCTAGGATGGGAAGAGGGAAGAAATGCAAATGAGCACATTCTTTAGTTTGGTGAAAATAAGATTGTGGTGGTTATTGTAGAGTATTATAAATATACTGAAAAAAAAACAGTAGCTTGTTAATTTGAAATGGATGGATTTTTAAGGCATGTAAACTTTATCTCAGTAAAGCTATTAAAAAATAACTGAAATGACCTTTGTGGAGAAATAATAGACCTAATGAACTCTGAAAAATATCAACAATTGGTTCATTAAGATAGCCCTTTTCCTCTTTGACTAGGAATGCAAGACTCAGGTGTCAGATCACCATCTAAGTTTCAGTGGATAAAAATAGAACACCTCACCGAGCTCTGAGTTCACATCACAGCCTCTGGAACACAGTCAGATAATTTGTCACTTGGAGGATACTATTGCTGCAGGAAGAGGAACAGTTTCCAGGGCCTGAGAGTAGGTTATTTTCTAACACTCGGAAATGAACTATCTGAGGAGACATGCATGCTGACAAAGCAAGAGATTTTATTGGGAAGGGGCAGCCGGGTGGAGAGCAGTAGGGTAAGGTGACCCAGGAGAACTGCTTTGCCTCATGTGTCACCGTCTAGTGTTTTATCATAATGGGATTAGTTTCTGGGTTCTCTTTGGCCTATCAGTCTGACTTAGAGTCTTTCCTGGCGGCTCATGCATTGGTGAGCCAAGATGGATGCCAGAAAGAAGGATTCTGGAAGGTGTTCGGACATATGGTGTCTTACTTTGACCTTTCTTGAACAGTTCTGGTAGATGGTGGCTTGTTCATTCACTGTTCCTTACTAGGACCTCCTGTCATAAAATAACTCACACAAATAGTTAATATGGTGTCTGGGCAGGGTGGATGGTTTCAGTCAGTGTGCTTCCCCCAACATTATTATGCCATTACCATAAGAGGAAATACTAGACTAAACCCTTGGATTTATTCTCTGCAATTGTTTGCAGGTATGTTGCAGACCCAGAAATTCAGGGGGGAACACTCTAATGAAATTCCCTGTAGGTGACCAACACTAGACTTGGGCCCTGTTGTACTGGTTATTGATCCTCTAGATTGGGCTGAAGGGTGCTGGAAGATAGGATAGGAGGGTCTCTGAAAGCCTTAACCAAATTTATCACCTACCTCACATGGTTAGAAGAGATTCTAGGCGAAAACCAAACTCAGCATATTCACCCAGAGCTGAATTATTAGTATGAGTTCTAGGACCAATATAAATAGGTTCTCTAGGAAATTCCAGACTTTGGAAGACAGATTGCAAACATTCACTGATGACCTAGATTGGATTTCAGTGGGCCTCAGAAGTGGCTTAGTGAGCAGTCCTGATCTCTGGAGACTTCAGCCTGCAATGACTTGAAGCAGGGCTTGAGTTAGCAGCCACAGATTGAGGCCAGGTCATGGCGGTGAAAGCACTAAATCCTAGCCACTAGACTAGTGGTCAGTGACAAAGGCCCTGGCTTTTCAGCTTTGTAGAAAATCTTTTCCACAAAGATATAAAGTAGTGAACCAAGTAAAGTGTACATTAAGAGGGAAAGAGTATAGTACATGGGATAGACACACAGGCAGACAGAGGCAGAGTCTCTGAGTTGGACCCTCATGGCAGTTTTAATTAGTTTTATAGGGCATTTCTTCCAGGTTTCCTTTGGCCAGTCATTTTTATGTGCCTGGTTCACAGTCCATATTTGGTATATCTCAACATCCTCCTTTGTGCACACATGCCTCCTCTATCCATGGAGTTTTCCAGGCAAAAATACTGGAGTGGGTTGCCATTCTCTTCTCCAGGGGATCTTTCCAACACAAGGATTGAACACAGTTTTCCTGCATTTCAGACAGATTCTTTACCATCTGAGCCACCAGGGAAGCCCAAGATGGGTTCTAGCCAAGATGGATTCTACCAAAAAAGCATATGGGTAGGGCATTCCTTGGCATCACTCTTCCAAGGAACCTTTTTGTCCATGTGTGGTTGACGAGGTCTTATGACTTAAAGAATGAGAAATATGTGGTCTGGGCAGGGTCCAGCCTCCTCCCGTAATTGTTCTTCTATTCTCATCTTGGAGTTTCGGTCCATAGGGAATGAATCTCCAATCCTTTGCTGAGGATGAGGGGGGCATCTACCTCCTGCCTCAGTTCACAGTGTCAGCAGACACAGAGCAAAATTGATTCTAATGTAATTATCTGAGTGGGGAATTTCAGGTCTGTTACAGTAGGGCTTGGGACTAAAAAGAATAGTGAGGGCAATGGACAGGACTAAATATATTATCTTCATTTGGTTGACAATATGCTAGATTAGAAAAAAAAAAGATGAATTTAAAGTCAAGAGGTTCAGCACTATCAGAAAGATCAGAAGTTTGGTTTGGGGGGAGGAGCACAAAAATTACCTTAGCTAAGTCAGTATTGCAGGTAAGTTAAATCACAGAATACAGTTCAACAAGCAACAATTGAAACAGAACCTGGAGCAATGGACTGGTTCCAAACTAGGAAAAGAGTACTTCAAGGCTGTATATTGTCACCCTACTTATTTAACTTATATGCAGAGTACATCATGTGAAATGGTGGTGTGGATGAAGTACGAGCTGAAATCAAGATTTCAGGGAGAAATATCAATAACCCCAGATACGCAGATGACAGCACACTAATGGCAGAAAGTGAAGAGAAACTAAACAGCCTCTTGATGAAGGTGAAAGAAGAGAGTGAAGAAGCTAGCTTAAAACTTAACATTCAAAAAACTAACATCATGGCACCTGCTCCCACCCCTTCATGGTAAATAGATGGGGACAAAAATGACAGATTTTATTTTCTTGGGTTCCAAAATCACTGAAGATGGTGAATGTAGCCATAAAATTAAAAGACATTTGTCTCTTGAATGACAAATCTAGACAGAGTACTAAAAAGCAGAGACATCACATTACCAACAAAGGTCCATTAGCCAATGCTATGGATTTTCCAGTAATCACATATGTATGTGAGACCTGGACCATAAAGAAAGTCAAGTGCTGAAGAATTGATGCTTTGAACTTTAGTGTTGGAGGAGACTTTTGAGAGTTCCTTAGACAGCAAGGAGATCAATTTTACAGGAAATCAACCCTGAAAATTCATTGGAAGCTCTGATGCTGAAGTTGAAGCTCCAATACATTGGCCAGCTGATGTGAACAGCCAAGTCACTGGAAAAGACCCTGATGCTGGGAAAGATTGAAGGCAGGAGGAGAGGGGGTCACAGATGATGAGATGGCTGAATGACATCATCGACTCAGTGGACATGAGTTTGAGCAAACTCTGCAAGATATTGAAGGACAGGGAAGGCTGACATGCTGCAGTCGATGGGGTTGCAAAGAGTCAGACATAACTGAGCAACTGAACAAAAGTCAAAACTACGGACTATTTGCCCAAAATCTGAGTTAGACTTTTGCTTGGTAGATTTTTAGTTTTGAAGTCTGGATAGGCTACCAGTTAAGCATGAAATCATGTTGTAACTTAGCAGAAATATTCTCTTTGAATTTAGCAGAGAAAAATAAATGCTGACAATTCTTTTTTTTTTTTTTTCATTTAACTCAGAAAACTGTTAAAAGGAGTTGTTATTCACTACTATTAACCTCAGATATGGAGATGCAACCACCCTTATGGCAGAAAGTGAACAGGAATTAAAAAGCCTCTTGATGAAAGTGAAAGTGGAAAGTGAAAAAGTTGGCTTAAAGCTCAACATTAAGAAAGCGAAGATCATGGTATCTGGTCCCATTACTTCATGGGAAATAGAAGGGGAAACAGTGGAAACAGTGTCAGACTTTATTTTTTGGGGCTCCAAAATCACTGCAGATGGTGATTGCAGCCATGAAATTAAAAGACACTTACTCCTTGGAAGAAAAGATATGACCAACCTGGATAGCATATTCAAAAGCAGAGACATTACTTTGCCGACTACGGTCCGTCTAGTCAAGGCTATGGTTTTCCCTGTGGTCATGTATGGATGTGAGAGTTGGACTGTGAAGAAGGCTGAGCACCGAAGAATTGATGCGTTTGAACTGTGGTGTTGGAGAAGACTCTTGAGAGTCCCTTGGACTGCAAGGAGATCCAACCAATCCATTCTGAAGGAGATCAACCCTGGGATTTCTTTGGAAGGAATGATGCTAAAGCTGAAACTCCAGTACTTTGACCACCTCATGTGAAGGGTTGACTCATTGGAAAAGACTCTGATGCTGGGAAGGATTAGGGGCAACAGAAGGGGACGACCGAGGATGAGATGGCTGGATGGCATCACTGACTCGATGGACGTGAGTGTGAGTGAACTCCGGGAGTTGGTGATAGAAAGAGAGGCCTGGCTTGCTGCAATTCATGGAGTCACAAAGAGTCGGACACGACTGAGCGCCTGAACTGAACTGAACTGATGATTCAGTAATAAATATCTTAGTGTCATATACATTTGTACTTTTTATGTTGTAGAGTTTCTCTGAGATTTCCAAGTTTATATGAAAAAAGAGTAATTGCTGTTAACGTTCTTCAATTTCTTCAGAAAAGAAATGGGATTCAGAATAAATTCCTAGGACATGCTACCAACCCCAAGATTAAGCCATTTGTAGCAAGGTTGATTGGCTCACAGTGTTAAACCCAGATATGTCTTTATCATCAATAAACTTCTTCACCTAAAGACAGTGTTACAGGAGTGTTCTTTATGGCATGCTAGCAGGGAGTCCTTTTTTCAGTGCTGTTGTCTTTTGGTCTGGGATACAACAGGTTTATGTTTCACATTTTATTGCTCTCACAACTTGGAGCCATCATTGTTGCGTCAACTGAAAAAAAAAAAAAAATGTGCAACCTAAATTTGAGAGTTATGTTTTATTTGGTGGGCAAACACAGGAGACAACATCTCAAATAACCCTTAGCCAAGGAGGAGGCAAGTGTGGAGCCAAGATATACAGGAGTTTTTGCAACAAAGGACAGGTAGCTGAAACTTCAAAAGATTACTGTTAATTAAATAAAACCATGTCTCAAGAATTTAGTGTATTTCCAGATATGCGTGCATGTGTGCTCAGTTGTGTCTGACTCTTTGTGACTCCATGGGCTGCCACTAGCCAGGCTCCTCTGTCCATGGAATTTCCAGGAAAGAATACTGAGTGGACTGCCATTCACTTTTCCAGGGGATTTTTCTGACACAAGGATCTAACCTGTGTGTCTTGTATCTCCTTCATTGGCAGGCAGATTCTTTACCCCTGAGCCACAAGAAAAGCCCATTTTCTAGGTGGGGTATGCAAGAGTCTTGGCTCACTGAAAACATTCCTTTGATAATCACCTCAGCTGTCCAGGGCCAGCATCCTGTGTTTTCTCATCCTGAGTTTCCTCAAGCTGCACCACTGTGGGTGGCTATAGTCTGATGACTGCTAGATGGCAGACATTTCTCATTTGCATCTTGAGTTCCTTCTCTCAAGTGTGGCCACACTCGCTGATGGTTGTGACGTCTTTTATTTACTGATATGGTAGGCAGCATTCTTAGTCCACAGTGGCTACTTCTCCCGGCTTCTTTGTTGGTAATTTAATTTTGTTGTGAATTCACACATGAGTCCAAGTCAGAAGGGCTTTATGAGCTGTGGCTAAACATTTGTAGGGAAAAATAGGAAATTTTATGCTCACTTGAAATACAAAACTTCTTTTTTGGAGATTTTTTGGCCTTGAAATGATCTTGTCTGCTCTTAGAATCAGAGTAATGCTGTCTTCATAAAATGGGTTTGGAGGTGTTCCATCTTTTATATTCTAGAAGGATGTATGTGGAATTTTTTTCATTTATCTTTGTAATCTATTTAATGGATGTTTATTCACTCTTCATATCACTGTTATTGCAGAGGAAAGTTGCTTTCAATGAGGCTGAATATCTACTAGTGAGATAGAACTACTCACATTCCTCACCATTTCCCATCTGGGGAAAACTTACTTTCATTTTTCCTATAACTCCAAGTCCCCTTTTGGTGTCTTTCTGAAGTATAGTTTTTCATATCAGACAGACTTGGGTTCAAATTTTAGCTATATTTCTGATCTTTCAATAAATTTAGTTTTTAGAGAAATTTTTAGTTTTACAGAAAAATTGCATGGAAAGTATAAGGAGTTCCTTCATTTTCTGCCTCTTACACAATTCCTCCTATTTTCATCAACTTGCTTTATTGTGGCTCATTTGCTAGAATTGTGTTAGAAAAATTAAAATGGAAGAAGTCTTACTCAGGCTTCAGAAGCAGGAGAGCAGGCCCCTCAACAGCTTCTGACGTTCCTGGACACTGCCAAGATTGCATACCTACCTGCAAGCAGGGCAATTCAAGTGGCATTTTAGATAAAAAAAAAAAAAAAAAAAAGGCAGTGGATCTTGGAATCTCTGAAGCCCCTGAAGGCCTGGTCAGCATCCCCACTCCTCCCTCACAGGGCTTAAGAAGTCTTATGACTCACAAGATAAAACAAGCAGCCTTTTAAAAACTAAATCAGAACTGCATTTTTGCATGCAAAAGATGGTTGTATCAGTCTGTGGCCTGGGGTTATAAGCAGGCACCTCCAAAACTGCAATTTGAAGTCTCACCCATGGAGGGGACATACCAGGACTTACCCAACTGGGACTCCAGATTGTTCTTCCCAGAGCTGTTCAAGACTGCATGTAGGTTGTCAGCCCAATTTGGTGATGTATATATACTATTACTTTAGTTATTTCTTTATCTTTTATTTTAATAACTATTGAAATTAAATCCAATGATCTTCTATAAAAATGTTTCTATAAAAATAAAACAATTTGTAAGCAACGAGTGGTTTCTTTTGTTAACAAATTCTTTGAACCTAAAATGAAAGTAAAATTGTTGGCAAAACAAACTGATAAACCAAGATTGACAAATAATTATAAACAAGAGTCCATAGTTTGCATTAGAGTTTACTCTCTGTGTTGCACAATTCTTTGGATTTGGAAAAATGTGTAATTCATGTATTGATTATTACACAATCATATATAAGTTTTACCACCATGTTTATGTCCTGTAATACATTTATTCATCCTGATCTCTCTACCCCCAAAACCTTGGCAACCACTGATCTTTTTACTGTCTCCATAATTTTTCCTTTTCCAGAATGTCATACAGTTGAAGTAATACACTATATAGTCTTTTCAGACTACTTGTTTTCAATTAGCAGTCTGCTTTTAAATTTCTTCCATGTCTTTTAATGGCTAATAAACTCATTTCTTTTTTAATGTTGACTAATATTCTATAGTTTGGGTGAACCACAGATTATTTATCCATTCATCTACTATGGACATAATTTTTTTTTTTGTCATAGACATAAATTTTAAACTCACTTGTGTAAATACCTAGGAGTGTGACTATTGGATTATATAATCAGAGTATGGTTAATTTTGTAAGAAATTATGTTTTTCAATGTTGTTACTGAATTTAGTTCTATGGACCTCTCTTGGGCCTTAGCCGGGCTGAAGCCCTCTGTCTTGGTGGAATGGTTATTTTTGATTCCACTTCATACAGCCAAAAACAAAACTGAAGGTGAGATTGAAGCAACTCAAGCTTTATTCAATGGCCAAAGAATGGAAAAGTGGTATCATAGGTCACAAAAGAACTTCTCACCATAATGGAGGAGAGGAATTTGCTTTTAAGGAGTAAGGACAATAGCAGGGCAATGCAGATAGTGACGAGACTAATGATGGGGAGGCATAAGTATTAGTTTTCTGGGAAAGAGGTAGGGTTTTCCTGGAAATGGGGTACCACCCTTTCTCTGTCATTATTTGTCAGTGACTTATGGCCATGACCACAATCTGGTGTCATTTAGTATACTAAAGTAGTAAAATCAGTATAAAATAAGGATCTATTGGAAGTCAGATTTGTCATCTTTCTTTTTGAAATATGGTTGATATATATATATATATATTATATATATATATATATATCTTTAGTCATGTCTGACTCTCTGTGACCCTATGGAACTTGTAGTCCACCAGGTTCTTCTCTCCATGGGATTCTCCAGGTAAGAATACTAGAGTGGGTTGCCATGCCCTTTTCCAGGATATCTTCCCAACCCAGGGATTAAACCCTCATCACTTAGGTTTCCTGCATTGGCAAGCAGGTTCTTTACCAGTAGTGCCACATGGGGAGCCTATACAAAATGATTTCACTTGGTACAGTGATCTGCTTTAGGGCAAATGTCTATCTATATCTATCTATCTATCTATCTGTTTGTATTCTTTTCCATTATGGTTTATCACAAGATAGTAAATATCGTTCCCTGTGCTATACAGTAGAGCCCTGTTGTTTAATCCATCCTATATATAACAGTTTGTATCTGCCAACGTTAAACTTCCAATAATTCCTTCCTCCACTTGCTTCACCCTTGGCAATCAAAAGTCTGTTATCTACATCTGTGAATGTTTTTGTTTTATAGATTTGTGCATCTTTGTCATATTTTAGATTCTACATATAAGTGATATCATATAGGATCTGCCTTTCTTTTTCTGACTTACTTTGCTTAGTATGACAAGCTCTAGGTACATCCATGGTGCTGCAAGTGGCATTATTTTATTCTTTTTTAATGGCTGAGTAATATTCTATTATGTATGTAATCACATCTTCTTTATACATTCATCTGTGGATGGACATTTAGCTTGTCTCCATATATTGGTTATAGTAAATAGTGCTGCCATGAACACAGGGGTGTATGTAGCTTTTCAAATTAAAGTTTTTTTCTGGGTATACCCAGACAAATGCCCAGGAGTGGGATTACTGGATCATATGGCAGGTTTTTCAGAAACCTCCATCCTGTTTTAGATAGCAGCTGTACCAGTTTGTTGGAGAAGGTGATGGCACCCCACTCCAGAAAAAGCAGCAGCAGTACCAATTTATATTACTAGCAACAGTTCAAGATGGTTCCCTTTTCTCCATACCCTCTACAGCATTTATTATTTGTAGAATTTTAGTGACAGTTATTTTGATCTGAATTACATGGTATCTTATTGTAGTTTATAGGTTTATAGTATTGTAGTTCTGATTTGCATTTCTCTAATAATAATGATGATAGACATCTTTTTATGTATTATTGGCCAGCAATATGTTTTCTTTGGAGAAATGCCTATTTAAGTTTTATGCATTTTTCAATGAGTTTTTGTTGTTATTGAATTTTATGAGCTGTTTTTATATTTTGGAAATTAAGTCCTTGTCAGTCACATCATTTGCAAATATTTTCTCACAGCCCATAAGTTGTTTTTGTTTAGTTTATGGTCTCCTTTGCTGTACAAAAACATATAAGCTTGACTGGGTCCCATTTGTTTAGCTTTGCTTTTATTTCTATTGCCTTTGGAGAATGACCTAAGAAAACACTGTTGAAACTTATATCAAAGAATGTTTTGCTTATGTTCTCCTCCAAGAATTTTATGATGTCTTGGCTTATATTTAAATTTTTAATTTCTTTTGAGTTTGTTTTTGTGTATGATGTGAAGATATTTGCTAACTGCATTTTTACATGTGACTGTCCAACTTTCCCAACACCACATGCTGAACTCTTTTCTCCATTGTTTATTTCACCTAAAATTAATTGCCCATAGGCATGTGGGTTGATTTATGGCTCTCTGTTTCGTTCCATTGTATGTATGTTTTTGTGCCATCACCACGCTGTTTTAATTACTGAAGTTTGTGGTATTGTCTGAAGTGTGGGAGGGTTATGCTTGCTGCTTTGTACTTTTTCCTTAGAATTACTTTGACAATTCTGTCTTTTATGTATCCGTATAAATTTTAGGATTACTTGCTCTGCTGTTGTTCAGTTGCTAAGTGTATCTCACTCTCTGTGACTCCATGAACTGCAGCATGCCAAGCTTCCCTGTCCTCCAGTCTCTCAGTTTACTCAAACTCATGTCCACTGAGTCAGTGATGTCATTCAATGATCTCAACCTCTGTCAACCCCTTCTCCTCTGGCCCGTCAGTTTTTCCCAGCATCAGTCTCTTTTCCAAAGAGCCAGTTCTTTACATCTGTGCCCAAAGTATTGGAGCTTAAGCTTTAGCTCTAGAACTACAAATGAATATACTGGTTAATTTCCTTTAGGATTGACGGGTTTGATTTCCTTGTAGTCCAGGGGATTCTCAAGAGTCTTCTCCAAAGCCACAGCTCAAAAACATCAATTCTTAGGCACTCAGCCTTCTTTATGGTCCAACTCTCACATCTATACATGACTACTGGAAAAACCATAGCTTTGACTGAAAGAGTCAATCCCCAGACAGGTTGATAAGAAATTCAGGGTACCTGAGGAGGAGAAGGAGCCTGGGGCTCTTGAAGAGATAGGGGTCTGGAATTCCTCAAGGAGGAGGAAAATACAAACTTTTCTTTTTCCCCTACATTCCTTTGTCTTAGGCACACATACATATTTTTCCCTGAACTGATGATTACACAACAAAAACTCAGTTTAAACCCTGTAATAAGGACTATATAAAGTATAGTATCCTGTTTGAGGACAGTTTCTCCTTTTTGAAAACGTTCTGACTAATCCTGTTATCTTAGAATGTATATTATGGGAGTGGGTCTGGTAAGATCTTTCTACTGTTAGTTCTAATTCTGTCATCTTAAAATGTTAATTGTGGGAGTGGGCCTAGTGAGATCTTTACAACCTTGAGACATTCTTTGCTTTACTGCAATAACCAATTAATAGTATATAACTCCCTTGCTAAGACTAGGAAGTGGGGCACTCTCCTTCTCCCTTCTGATGTTCGTGTCAGAAACTTTCTCTGTCTCTTTTATACTTTAATAAAACTCTGCTACACCAAAGCTCTTGAGTGGTCAAGCCTGGTCCCTGGTCCCTAAGCTAAATTTTCTTCAGAGATCATGAATCTGATATCATTCACTGTAAGCTATCATGACTTATGAAACTTTGCAAAGTAATATCTTTGATTTTTAATATTCTGTCTAAGATTGTCACAGCTTTTTTCCTAAGGAGGGAGCATCTTTTAATTTCATGGCTGCAGCCCCCATTTGAGGTGATTTTGGAGCCCAAGAAAATATAATTTGTTACTGTTTTCATTTTCTCCCCCCATCTATTTGGTGGGAAGTGAAGGGACCAGATATCATGATCATAGTTTTTTGAAAGTTGAGTTTTAAGCCAGCTTTATCACTTTCCCCTTTCCCTTTTCTCAAGAGGATCTTGAGTTTCTCTTTGTCATCTGCCATAATGGTGGTGTTAATTGCATATCTGAGGTTATTGATATTTCTCCTAGCAATCTTGATTTCAGCTTGTGCTTTATCCAGTCTGGCATTTTGAATGATGTACTCTGCATGGAACTTAAAAAAGCAGGGGGACAATATACAGTCTTGAAGTATTCCTTTCCCAATTTGGAACCAGTCCCTTGTTCCATGTCTTGATCCAACTGTTGCTTTTAACCTACATACAGGTTTTTCAGGAGGCAAGTAAGGTGGTCTGGTATCCCATCTCATTAACAGTTTTCCACAGTTTGTTGTGATCCATAAAGTCAAATGCTTAAGCGTAGTCAATGAAGCATAAATAGACATTCTGTCTGGAATTGTTTTAATTTTTCTATGACCCAGTGGACATTGGCAATTTGTGTTTTGGTTCCTCTGTCTTTTCTAAATCAAGCTTGAACATCTGGAAGTTCTTGGCTCATGTACCTTTAAAACCTAGAATGGAGAGCATTAGTTTGGCAGCATTTGAAGTGAGCATTTGGAAACAGTTGTCCAGTAGATGGAACATTCTTTGACATTGCCCTTCTTTTGGATTGGGATGAACTGACCATTTCCAGGCTTGTAGCAACAGCTAAGTTTTCCAAATTTGCTGGCATATTGAGTGCAGCACTTTAAGAGAATCATCTTTTAGGATATAAAATATCTCAGCTGGGAATCTGTCACCTCCAACATCTTTGCTCATAGTGATGCTTCCTAAGGCCCATATGACTTCTCACTCCAAGATGTCTGACTTTAAGTGAGTGAGCATACCATTGTGGTTATCTGCATCATTAAAATATTTTTTTTGTATAGTTCTTCTGTGCATTCTTCATTCTTGCCACCGCTTTTTAATATCTTCTACTACTTTTCAGTTCAGTTCAGTTCAGTCACTCAGTCCTGTCCAACTCTTTGCGACCCCATGAATCACAGCATGCCAGGCCTCCCTGTCCATCACCAACTCCCGGAGTTCACTCAAACTCATGTCCATCGAGTCGGTGATGCCATCCAGCTATCTCATCCTCTGTCGTCCCCTTCTCCTCCTGCCCCCAATCCCTTCCAGCAACAGGGTCTTTTCCAATGAGTCAACTCTTTGCATCAGGTGGCCAAAGTATTGGAGTTTCAGCTTTAGCATCATTGCTTCTAAAGAAATTCCAGGGCTGATCTGCTTCAGAATGGACTGGTTGGATCTCCTTGCAGTCTAAGGGACTCTTGAGCGTCTTCTCCAACACCACAGTTTAGGTTCATACATTTTCTGTCCTTTACTAAGGCCATCTTTGCATGAAATGTTCCCTTGGTATCTCTAATTTTCTTGAAGAGATCTCTAGTCTTTCCCATTCTATTGTTTTCCTCTATTTTTTTGCATTGATCACTTAGGAAGGCTTTCTTATACCTCCTTGCTATTCTTTGGAACTCTGCATTCACATGGTTGTGTCTTTTCTTTTCTCCTTCACCTTTCACTTCTCTTCTTTTCTCAACTATTTCTAAGACTTCCTCAGACAACCATTTTGCCTTTTTACATTTATCTTTCTTGGGAGTGGTTTTCATCACTGCCTCCTGTACAATGTTAGGAACCTCTGTCCATACTTCTCCAGTTACTCTATCAGATCTAATCTCTTGAATTTCTTTATCACTTCTAATGTAAATCATTGTTGTTGTTAAGTTGCTCAGTCATGAATAACTCTTTGCAATCATAAGGGCTGCAGTATGTCAAGCTTCCTTGTCCCCTTAGCCATCTCTTGAAGTTTGCTCAAACTCATGTCCATTGAGTTGTTGATGCCATTCAACAATCTCATCTTCTGTCATTGCTTTCTGCTCCTGCCTTCAATCTTTCCCAGCATCAAGGTCTTTCCAAAGAATCAGTTCTTTGGATCAGGTGGCCAAAGTATTGGAGCTGCAGCTTCAGAATCAGAAACATTTATAAATGAATATGCAGGATTGATTTCCCTTTAGATTGACTTGTTTGATCTCCTCACAGTCCAAGGGTCTGTAATGTGTCTTCTCCAACACCACATTTCAAAAGCATCAATTTTAGGGTGCTCAGCCTTCTTGATGGTCCAACTTTCACATCAAAACATGACTACTAAAAAAAAACCATAGCTTTGCCTATAATGACCTTTGTTGGTACAGTAATGTTTCTCCTTTTAAATATGCTGTCTAGGTTGATCACAGCTTTTCTTCCAAGGAGCAAGTGTCTTTTAATTTCATAGCTGTATTCACCATAAGCAGTGATTTGGAGCCCAAGAAAATAAAATCTGTCATTGTTTGCATTGTTTCCCCAGTTACATGGCCTGAAGTGATGGGACTGGATGCTATGATCTTAGTTTTTTGAATGTTGAGTTTTAAGCCAGGTTTTTCACTCTCCTCTTTCACTTTTATCAAGAGGTTCTTTAGTTACTCCTCACTTTCTGCCATAAGAGTGGTGTCATTTGCATATCTGTGGTTATTGATATTTCTCCTGGCAATCTTGATTCCAGCTTGTGCTTTATCCAGTCCAGCATTTCTCATGATGTACTCTGCATAGAATTAAATAAGCAGGGTGACAATATGTAGCCTTGATGCACTGCTTTCTCAATTTGGAACCAGTCTATTGTTCCATGTCCTGTTCTAACTGTTGCTTCTTGGCCTGTATACAGGTTTCTCAGGGGGCAGGTAAGGTGATCTGATTTTTCCATCTCATTAAGAATTTTCCCCAGTTTGTTGTGATCCACACAGTCAAAAGCATTAATGTAGTCAATGAAGCATAAATAGATTATTTTTTGATATGTCGTGCTTTTACTATGATCCAACGGATGTTGGCAATTTGTTCTCTGGTTACTCTGCCTTTTCTAAATCCAGTTTGAACATCTGGAAGTTCTTGGTTCCTGAACTGTTAAAGCCTAGCTTGGAGAATTTTGAGCATTACTTTGCTAGAATTTAAAATGAGTGCAAATGTGTGGTAGTTTAAACATTGATTGGCACTGCTTTTCTTTGGGATTGTAATGAAAACTGATTTTTTAATAGTCCTGTGGCCGCTGCTGAGTTTTCCAAATTTGCTGGCTTATTGTGTGTAACACTTTAAGAACATCGATTTTAGGATTTGAAACATCTTAGCTGGAATTCCATCACCTCCACTAGCTTTGTTCATAGTGATGCTTCCTGCAGCCCACCTAACTGCACTCTATGATGTTGGCTCTAGGTGAGTGATCACACTATCATGGTTACCCTAGGTCATTAAAATCTTTTTTGTACAGTTCTTCTGTATATTCTTTCTTTGCCACCTCTTCTTAATATCTTCCGCTTCTTTCAGGTCTATTCCTTTTCTGTCCTTTATTGTGCCTGTCTTTGCATGAAATATTCCCTTGGTGTGTAAAATTTTCTTGAGGCTATCTCTAGTCTCTCCCATTCTATTATTTTCCTCTATTTCTTTGCATTGTTTACTTAGGAAGGCTTTCTTTTCTCTCCTTGATATTCTTTAGAACTCTGCATTCAAATAGGTATATCTTTCATTTTCTCCTCTGTTTTTTGCTTTGCTTCTTTTCTCAGCTATGTATAATGCCTCCTGACACCCATTTTGCCTTTTTGCATTCCTTTTTCTTGGAGATGGTTCTCATCACTGCTTCCTGTACAGTGTTTTGAACTTCTGTCCATAGATCTTCAGAAACTTTGTCTATCAGAATCAATCCCTTGAATCTATTTGTCACTCCCAGTGTGTAACTGTAAGGGATTTGATTTAGGTCATACCCAAAAGACCTAGTTGTTTTCTCTTTCTTCATTAAGTCTGAATTTCTCAGTAGAAGTACATGATCTGAGCAACAGCCAGCTGCCATTCTTGTTTTTCCTGAGTGTATAGAGCTTCTCCATCTTCATCTGTGAAGAATATAATCAATCATCTGATTTTGCTATTGACCATCTGGTGATATCCATATATAGTCTTCTCTCGTGTGGTTGGAAGAGAGTGTTTGCTATGATCAGTGAGTTCTCTTGAGAAAACTCTGTTAGCCTTTGCCCTGCTTCATTTTGTACTCTGAGGCCAAACTTGCCTGTTACTCCAGGTATCTTTTGACTTCATAATTTTGCATTCCAGTCCCCTATGATGAAAATGGAATATTATTATTATTATTGTTATTATTATTTTTGTGTTAGTTCTAGAAGTCCTTGTAGGACTTCACAGTGCCATTCAGCTTAAGCTTCTTTGGCATTCGGGGTTGGGGCAAAGACTTAGATTGCTGCTATATTGAGTGGTTTGCCTTGGAAATGAACTGAGATTATTCTGTCGTTTTTAAGATTGTACCCAAGTACTGCATTTTGGACTCTTGTTGACTGTGAGGGTTACTCCATTTCTTCCTAGGGGTTCTTGCCCACAGTAGTAGATATAATGATCATCTGAATTAAATTCACCCATTCTGGTCAATTTTAGTTCACTGAGTCCGAAAATTCAGTGTTCACTATTGCCATCTCCTGTTTGACCCCTTCCAATTTACGTTGATTTATGGACCTTACATTCCAGATTCCTATGAAATATTGTTCTTTACAGCATTAGGTTTTACTTTTGCCACCAGACACATGCACAAATGGGCATTGTTCTCACTTTGGCTCAGGCTCTTCATTCCTCTGAAGTTATTTCTCTGCTCTTCTCCAGTAGCATGTTGGACACCTACTGACCTGGGGAGTTCATCTGTCAGAGTCACATCTTTTTGCCTTTTCATACTGTTTATGGGGTTTTCAAGGCAAGAATGCTGAAGTGGTTTTGCCATTCCTGTCTCCAGTGGACCACATCTTGTCAGAACTCTCACCCATGATCTGGTCTTCTTGGATAAACTATGATGGATTAGAAAGACGTGCACTCATCTTCTCCTGTGAGAATACCAAAATTGGACATAGCTGCTGAACAACCATTGACAAGATAATGTTGGATAAAATCAAATCTCAGACCCTCTAGTGATGCTCTGAGGGTGCAAATAAAACCTTGTGCACACCAGGACTGAGGGAAAGGAGCAGTGACCACCCCCCCTTCCCCAAGAGACTGAGCCAGACATGATTTTGAGTAGTGTCTCCTGTGGAGGCATGAGTCAGGAGTGGCCTGCCACAGGAATAGAAGCTCTGGTTGCAGCAGACGTGGAACGCATGGATGTAGCAAAAGTCCTCTTAGAAGAGGTTGCCATTAGCTCTAGTATAGAGCTGCCAAACAAATGACCCACAAACTGGAGAACAATTATACCAAATAAGTTCTTGCACTGCTGCAAAAGTTCTAGGCCCCACAACAGATTTCCCCACATGGGTATCCAGCAAAAGGCCTGAGAATTCCCAGGGAATTTGACTTTGACTAGAGAACTTCCATGGGATTGGGGAAACAGACTCTTTGAGAGCCCAACAAAATGTTGCATGCACCAGGACCCAGGAGAAAGGAGCAATGACTTCACAAAAGACTGAACCAGACTTGCCTATGAGTGTCTATACATAGAAAAGTGCTAAATTCTCTAGGTTGACATATCTGGCTTTCTTTAATCAACAGTAATCTTTGGATGTTTCTGACTACTTGCCCTTTTTTTTTTTTTGGCAAAAATCCTATATATGCTGGGCCCCCCTTGCCTCCTTAGAGTAGTTCTCACATGGTTACTGGAAATGCTGTCCTCTAGGTTTGAAGTCCTAAAAATTACCACCAAACAAAACATAGCTCTCAACTTTTAGGTTGTTATTTTCCTTTTTGTTTTTAGTTGACAACTGTTACACAAGCAAACAATATTTTTGTGATCTATAGCAAGTCTGGTCAGCATTTTCACTTGTATATTCAGGTATCTGCTTTATGTTTTAATATTTGATGCTAATCTAAGAGTTACTATGTAGGGTAATCATAATTATCAAGATGAAAATTAACTATGCTTTCCTCTTTGCTTGCTGTGGTGACCTGAACCAAGATTTTGTTCAAATGTATTGTCATATCATACATTCTCCCAGAGAAGATGTGGGTAATTTATTATCCTTATGCCTGTAACTTTTTCTTTCCACCTATACCATCTGAATAGCAAAGGGACATATGTCACATGGGAGAAGCTTCAGTCATTCAGAGCAGGAACAAGCTATGCCCTTCAAGAATGCCAACAAATACAGTATTGATAGCTAAAGACATTATGCTGTATAGATTTTCAGAATTTTATTTATCTTACATCCACTAACAATACAGTGTGATATACTTTTGCAAAGAGGGTACATCTTAGGGCAGGAGTAATCTTTGGAAGTTACACACACACACACACACACACACACACATATATGTATATAAATGGTTTTGATTGTGACCTAGCTGTGATGGACCGCGTGGCAGAAGTGCACTGGCTGTGACGGACCTCACAGAAGCATGACTGAGAGGAGCTACCCCACTTCCGAAGTCAGGGGAAGCAGCCGGGAGGAACTACCCCTCGCCTGAGGCCAGGGGAGGCAGCCAGAAGGAGCTACCTCATGCCCAAGGTCAATGGCGGCGGCCAAGAGGAGCAACCCCACATCCAAGGAGCGATGGGTGCGCCAGCACAGGAGGGCCAAGAGGAACTACTCCATGTTCAAGGTTAGGAGGGGTGGCAGTGAGGAGATACCCCCCATCCAAGGTAAGGAGCAGTGGCTGCACTTTGCTGGAGCAGCCATGAAGTAATATCCCACATCCAAAGTAAGAGAAACCCAAGTAAGAGGGTAGGTGTTGCAAGAGGGCATCAGAGGGAAGACATACTGAAACCATACTCACAGAAAACTAGTCAATCTAATCACACCAGGGCCACAACCTTGTCTAACTCAATGAAACTAAGCCATGCCCTGTGGTGCCATCCAAGATGGGCGGGTCATGGTGGAGAGGTCTGACAGAATGTGGTCCACTGGAGAAGGGAATGGCAAACCACTTCAGTATTCTTGCCTTGACAACATGAATAATATGAAAAGGCAAAATGATAGGATACTGAAAGAGGAACTACCCAGGTCGGTAGGTGTTCAATATGCTACTGAAGATCAGTGTAGAAATAACTCCTGAAAGAACGAAGGTATAGAGCCAAAGTAAAAACAATCCCCAGTTGTGGATGTGACTGGTGATAGAAGCAAGGTCCAATGCTGTAAAGAGCAATATTGCATAGGAACTGGAACGTTAGGTCCATGAATCAAGGCAAATTGGAAGTGGTCAAACAGGAGATGGCAAGAGTGAACGTCGACATTCTAGGACTCAGAGAACTAAAATGGACTGGAATGTGTGAATTTAACTCAGATGACCATCATATCTACTGCTGCAGGCAGGAATCCCTCAGAAGAAATGGAGTAGCCGTCATGGTCAACAAAAGAGTCCGAAATACAGTACTTGGATGCAATCTCAAAAATGACAGAATGATCTCTGTTCATTTGCAAGGCAAACCATTCAGTATCACAGTAATCCAAGTCTATGCCCCAACAAGTAAGGCTGAAAAAGATGAAGTTGAGTGGTTCTATGAAGACATACAAGACCTTGTAAAACTAACACCCACAAAAGATGTCCTTTTCATTATAGGGGACTGGAATGCAAAAGTAGGAAGTCAAGAAACACCTGAAGTAACAGGCAAAATTGTCCTTGGAATACGGAATGAAGTAGGGCAAAGGCTAATTGAGTTTTGCCAAGAGAACACACTCGTCATAGCAAAACTCTCTTTCAACAACACAAAAGAAGACTCTATACATGAACACCACCAGATGGTCAATACCAAAATCAGGTTGATTATATACTTTGCAGCCAAAGATGGAGACACTTTATACAGTCAACAAAAACAAGACTGGGAGCTGACTGTGGCTCAGATCATGAACTCCTTATTACCAAATTCAGACTTAAATTGAAGAAAGTAGGGAAAACCACTAGACAATTCAGGTATGACCTAAATCAAATCCCTTATGATTATACAGTGGAAGTGAGAAATAGATTTAAGGGACTAGATCTGATAGATAGAGTGCCTGATGAACTATGGACAGAGGTTCGTGACATTGTACAGGAGACAAGGAACAAGACCACTCCTATGGAAAAGAAATGCAAAAAAGCAAAATGGCTGTCTTGGGAGGCTTTACAAATAGCTGTGAAAGAAGAGAGGTGAAAGCAAAGGAGAAAGGGAAAGATATAAGCATCTGAATGCAGAGTTCCAAAGAATAGCAGGGAGAGAAAAGAAAGCCTTCTTCAGCGATCAATGCAAAAAAATAGAGGAAAAAGAGTGGGAAAGACTAGAAATCTCTTCAAGAAAGTTAGAGATACCAAGGGAACATTTCATGCAAAGATGGGCTCAATAATGGACAGAAATGGTATGGATTTAACATAAGCAGAAAATATTAAGAAAAGGTGGCAAGAATACACAGAAGAACTGTACAGAAAAGATCTTCATGACCAAGATAATCACGATGGTGTGATCACTCACCTGGAGCCAGACATCCTGGAATGTGAAGTCAAGTGGGCCTTAGAAAGCATCACTATGAACAAAGCTAGTGGAGGTGATGGAATTCCAGTTGAGCTGTTTCAAATCCTGAAAGATGATGCTGTGAAAGTGCTGCACTCAATATGCCAGCAAATTTGAAGAACTCAGTAGAGGCCACAGGACGGGAAAAGGTCAGTTTTCATTCCAATCCCAAAGAAAGGCAATGTCAAAGAATGTTCAAACTACTGCACAATTGCATGTATCTCACACGCTAGTAAAGACGTGCTCAAAATTCTTCAAGCCAGGCTTCAGCAATATGTGAACCTTGAACTTCCACATGTTCAAGCTGATTTTAGAAAAACAGAGGAACAAGAGATCAGATTTTCAACATCTGTCAGATCATAGAAAAAGCAAGAGAGTTGCAGAAAAACATCTCTTTCTGCTTTATTGACGATGCCAAAGCCTTTGACTGTGTGGATCAGAATAAACTGTGGAAAATTCTGAAAGAGATGGGGATACCAGACCACCTGACCTGCCTCTTGAGAAATCTGCATACAGGTCAGGAAGCAACAGTTCGAACTGGACATGGAACAACAGACTGGTTCCAAATAGGAAAAGGAGTACATCAAGGCTGTATATTGTTACCCTGCTTATTTAACTTATATGCAGAGTACATCATGAGAAATACTGGGCTGGATGAACCACAATCTGGAATCAAAATTGCAGGGAGAGATATCAATAACCTCAGATATGCAAATGACACTACCCTTATGGCAGAAAGTGAACAGGAACTGAAAAACCTCTTGATGAAAGTGAAAGAGGAGAGTGAAAAAGTTGGCTTAAAGCTCAATATTCAGAAAACTAAGATCATGGCATTTGGTCTCATCACTTCATGGGAAATAGACGGGGAAACAGTGGAAACAGTGTCAGAATTTATTTTTTGGGGCTACAAAATCACTGCAGATGGTGATTACAGCCGTGAAATTAGAAGATGCTTACTCCTTGGAAGCAAAGTTATGACCAACTTAGATAGCATATTAAAAAGCAGAGGCATTACTTTGCCAACAAAGGTCCATCTAGTCAAGGTTATGGTTTTTCCAGTAGTCATGTATGGTTGTGAGAGTTGGACTGTGAATAAAGCTGAGTGCCAAAGAATTGATGCTTTTGAACTGTGGTATTGAAGAAGACTCTTGAGGGTCCCATGGACTGCAAGGAGTTCCAATCAGTCCATTCTAAGGGAGATCAGTCCTGGGATTTCTTTGGAAGAAATGATGCTAAAGCTGAAACTCCAGTACTTTGGTCACCTCATGTGAAGAGTTGACTCATTGGATGCTGGGAGGGATTGGGGGCAGGAGGAAAAGGGGACGACAGAGAATGAGATGGCTAGATGGGATCACCGACTCGAAGGATGTCAGTTTGTGTCAACTCTGGGAGGGAGGCCTGGCGTACTGCAATTCTTGGGGTCACAAAGAGTCGGACACAACTGAGTGACTGAACTGAACTGATGGGGTCTTTTAAGGACAGAGTCTCCCACCATATTCTCTGCTTTATTTCCTCTCTGAAGCACCTAGATAATAGTATCAGATATACATCTAGACTTCTCAGGTGGCACTAGTAGTAAAGAACCTGCCTGGCAATGCAGGAGTCATAAGAGAGATATAAGAGATGCAGGTTTCATCTTTGCATCAGTAAGATTCCCTGGAGGAGGCCATGGCAACCCATTCCCATATTCTTGCCCGGAGAATCCCATAGACAGAGAAACCTGGAAAGCAACAGTTCATAGGACTGCACAGAGTCAGACATCACTGAAGTGATTTAGCATACAGCACATGTAGTGAGTTGTTTTACAGATGCTAAAACCCCCACCAAATGGAAGGACTTGACCACTTAATGATCATGAGCACATATTCCCCAGGTCCACTGGCATCTAAGAATTTATAATGTTAACCTTGGGAGTGGAATCCCAAGATATGTGATCATCTTGTGCACAATTCTCTGATTGGTTGATGGTGAGAAAACAGGGTGGTATCACAGGGGTTAAGGTGGGAATGTAAATTGATACAACTACTATGAAAGATGGTATGAAGATTCCTTAAAAAACTAAGAATAAAACCACCATATGACCCAGCAATTCCACTCTTAGGCATACACCCTAAGGAAACCAAAATTGAAAAAGACACTTGTATCCCATTGTTCATTGCAGCACTCTTTACAATAGATAGAACATGAAGGAACCTAGATGTCCATTGACAGGTGAATGGATAAAGAAGTTATCATACATATACACAATGGAATATTATTCAGCCATAAAAAAGAACACATTTGAGTCAGTTCTAATGAGGCAGATGAACCTAGAACCTATTATACAGAGTGATGTAAGTCAGAAATAGAAAGATAAATATCCTATTCTAATGCATATATACAGAATCTAGAAAAATGGTACTGAAAAATTTATTTAAAGGGCAGCAATTGAGAAACAGACATAGAGAATAGACTTAGGGACATGGGGAGAGTTGAGGAGAGAGTGAGATGTATGGAAAGAGTAATGTGAAAGCTTACATTACAATATGTAAATAGATAGCCAACAGGAATTTGCTGTATGGCTCAGAAAATGCAAACAGGGGCTCTGTATCAACCTAGAGGGGTGGGATGGGAGGGAGATGGGAGGGAGGTTCAAAAGGGAGTGGACTATGTATACCTATGACTGATTCACGTTGAGATTGGACAGAAAACAGCAAAATTCTCTAAAGCAATTATCCTTCAAAAAATTGTTTTAAAAATACCCAAATAGCTTATATTTAAATCTCTTTGAATTAATAAACCTTAAAAGACTAATACCAAAAAAAAAAGTAATTTTCTGAAATTCATCCAGGAGTTTGCTTTTTTTGAGCATTAACAGTCTTTGACTCCTTGTATGATGCTTTGCAACACCCACTGCACTTTACCACAACTAGTTTTTGGTAGATTGGGTTTAATGCATACAGGCAAATAGACTCAAGGTTTGGCTTGGTAATGTGATGATGGTGATTATTTCAAGGTGAATATCTAAGTTCAAACTCATTGAGTTGTATATAGTAACTATGTCTAGGCCTTACATGTCAATCATACCTCAATAAAGAAGGTTTTTTCTTTTTTATAAAAGCCATCCTATGGTGTGACTGTAGCAGTGTGGACTCAGTTCTCCTTGAGTGATTTATATAATTTCCTCTAACAGAGAGACATTCTTCTGAGTCCCTGGGAAGAAAAATAAAAGCAGAGAAATCATTTTAGCCTGAGAGAATCTAATTTGCAGGTTGAATTTTGTGCTCAGGCAACATCCTTTACCTACAAAGGTTGTGTTGTCAAAGTTATGGTTTTTCCAGTAGTCATGTATGGATGTGAAAGTTGGACAATAAAAAAGGCTGTGTACCAAGGAACTGATGCTTTCGAACTGTGGTGCTTGAGAAGACTCTTGAGAGTCCCTTGGACTGCAAGGAGATCCAACCAGTTCATCCTAAAGGAAATCAGTCCTGAATATTCATGGAAGGACTGATGCTGAAGCTGAAACTCCAATACTTTGGACACTTGATGAGAAGAACTGACTCATTGGAAAATACCCTGATGCTGGGAAAGATTGAAGGCAGGAGGAGAAGGGGATGACAGAGGATGAGATGGTTGGATGGCTTCACCGACTCGATGGACATGAGTTTGAGCAAACTCCGGGAAATGGTGAAGGACAGGGAAAACTGGCATGCTGCAGTCCATGGGGTTGAAAAGAGTCAGAAATGATTGAACAACTGAACAACATCCTGTCAACCAAGTCATGCTTGTTTGCAAAGGACCTCAGATCAGTTTCTGTAGAGATGAGTCTGCATAGAATTCATGTCCCTAAGTAAGTATTTGGGAACTAGAGTTGCACATAAAGCAGAGAAATTGCTCTTTAGACAAATATTCCATCACTAAAGCATAAAAAATAATGATACCCTTCAACATAGATACTACTGGAAGCCAGTACTTATTCCCTTGTAGTTGATATACCCACTGTGTTAATTCTCACCATGAAAAATATGAGAAATTTTCTTTTGGTATGGTCTTAGAGGAGTTTATAAATTACAAAGAGAAAATGACTCATCTTATATTTGATTAACAAATTGTATTGCTCAACTTTATCATCATGTGATTGTTTTTCATGAAAACAACAATAGATATAACTTATTAAATATGTTAAATCACTGAGCTGTGTGTTTTCCAACAATTTTCAAGGTGGGAGTAGTCATCCTGGATACAATTACCAACTTTTACTTGTCAATTCAATAAGTCTCTCAGTGTAAAGTCAAACTCAGAATTTTTTAATTCCAAAGTTAATAAAATTTTCATTAGGGCAAAGTGATTGCCTCTCCAAGTTTCAATCCATCTTTGACTGACCAAATATTGCCAGAGAATACAATATGGGGAATTCTAAAAGTGGTTTTCTTTTTTCTTTTTTTTTTAAATTTTATTTTACTTTGTAACACTGTGTTGGTTTTGTCATACATTGACATGAATCCACCACGGGTGCACACAAGCTCCCAATCCTAAATCTCCCTCCCCCCTCCCACCCAATATCATCCCTCTGGATCATCCCCATGCACCAGCCCCAAGCATCCTGTATCCTGTATCGAACATGGACTGGCACTTCATTTCTTACATGTTAGTATACATGTTCCAAAGCCATTCTCCCACATCATCCCACCCTCTCCCTCTCCCCCAGAGTCCAAAAGTCCTAAAAGTGGTTTTCTAAAACATAACTTCAGCTGGATCTGTCGGAATAAACATATACTCATAATGCATAACCAGTCTGCAGGAGGGATTGCTTACTTCCTACAACATATTTCATGCATTTATTTCAAAAAATGATTTCTACATCAATTTTAATCTGTGAGTTTTCCTTTTATTCTCTCTTCCTTTTTATTTTTAGGTTGAAAGGAACTTCTATATTATATTTAGAGTGCATTTATATTTATTTTAGAATATTTATTACAGTAGGTCTTGTTGTTTGACTGGTTCAGGGGACAATGGTGGAGTTTTCATTAATTCAGCACGTTAGTATGCCCAGGTGCACACTGTAGCTCCAAGTCAGATTCAAAGCAGCTTTTCATATCTCCAAGCATCCTTCCAGTTGCCTTTTATCTGATGGTTGAGTAGCCTTCCACCTCAGAGATACCATTGATCAGCCCTCTCACCATTTACAATAGAAAATCATAAGTATCTAAAGATGGTGTAAATTTCACTAAGGTTAGGGTTTCAAGTGCTGACCAGAATGCGTAACCTAAAGTTTATGAAGTAGGTACGAAGGAATCTATATAGTGCTTGGCACAGAGAAAATGCTATAGATATTAATTTCTTCATTTTCTTCTTTGAATTGCCTGCTTTGCATCTCAGTGCATATATGAGATAAAAGAACTATTATTTCAGGAAAAATAATATAAGGGAGCATACTATACTCCTGTAGATATTCTGAACTCTATCTCAAAGATACTTGAATTGTAAATTCACCTTGCATAGTCTCTTGACCAGTGGTTATCTGGTCTGTTCCAAGAAGTTCTAAAACTTCACAAATTATCTTTCAGAGTTTTCTGAAAGGCTTAAAGGTTTTAAAAGTCATAGATCTCTAACACATTTCATAATATTGGGATAAAAATCACTGCTGCTTTGAATCAAACTGTTACACTGGAAAAACAAGGAGTCTTGAAGATTCAGCTAATTTCATCTCAGGTTTCCAATTTCATTCCTTACCTTATATCTGATCTTAAGAAATATATTGCCCATCTTTATGCTTGCTGGCTTTCCTATGTAAAATGTAGACATTTTCTTATTTCCACTGGGCTGTTGTTAAAAGAATATAAACATAACAACTTGAAGAGCAGTGAACTGAACTCTATTTCTCTCATCTATGGATTCCCACCCAGCTGGAGTTACCCAGTACACAGAGTTGCATGCTTCTGGGGTTGTTATTCTCCTGGTTTAAGCCTGAATATTTTTGTTTTGCTATCAAAATTTCACATTTGCCTGTCTCCTTTCATACGGATTTGTAACTGTAGATGACTTCTTTAGCCAGTGTTCTGAATCTTTATGCCTTCCTTCTGCCTCATTACTTTTAGTGTGGACAACTCTTAGCTAGAATTTTCTTTTTAATTTTCTCAAGTCCTCAACTCCCAAAACATGGCAGCATGTATTCCTTAAAATAAGGTTGAACACAATCATTCAAAATAAGTTAGAGACAATATTAATATTGTTAGAAATATTTAGAAAAGCCAGACGATTTTGAAAAAATGGAAAAAGAAAAAAACACTGCCATTCAATTTGCATCATATTAAGATAAATTATAAAAGTATAATACAATTATTTCACAAACTTACATCATGCCACTATTTTAGACCTTTGGCGATTTTACTCTACACTCAAATTTAGGTCTTATTCAATATTGATATTTACAGTTATTAAAAAATTAACAGAACTGGTATTATTTAATTCTGTGATTTTGCTTTCATTTCTGTGGTGAAGGAAAGTGCAGTATTTATTACTGTAAAGCACCAGACAAGGAGCCCAGGATAGCCAATGTTTGAAAAGCCTATACTCCCCATTGGGTTTCCACCAGAAAGTTTTAAAGACAAGGTGAAGGAGGAGGAGTTCCAGAATATGTGATCAGCTTGTGCAAAATTCTTTGATTGGCTGATGGCAAAGTAATAGGGCAAGGTCACAGGGGTTAACATGATCAATCTTTAGGCTCCTGCCAGTCTAGGGCCTGTCTCGTGGTCATGCCCATCAAGTAGTTAATTTCTTCCATTTGGTGGGGTTTTTAGCATCTGTGAAACAACTCAGGAAATTGCATACTATTTTCTAGCTACTCCAGAGAAGACCTAAGCAGAAGATACAGGAGATGGTTCTGTTCTGGGAAGGCCTCATAGAGTTTTGCTCTTATAATTCCCCATCTTTTCTTTGATACTCTTCAATCCTGAGGAGAACTGTAGTGATGACTGCTCTGATTATTTACTATATGTGGACAAAGTCAATTTTTCAGGATTAGAAGATAAAGTTATTGATATTCATTTCAAAGAAAACTTGATAGTCGTTGGAACTCTGCATTCAGATGGATATATATATTTCCTTTGCATTTCATGTCTCTTCTTTTCTCAACTATTACTATACTGTAATAGATTTATAATACTTTTCAGACAAATAATACATGACAAACAAATACAAAAAAATAAAGAAAATATTTTTAAGCTTACAGTAGAGTACCTTGAAAAATACAGTAGTACAATACAATAGCAGGCATAGAGAGAATGATATTAAGTGAACAAGAAAAAAGAGTTACTGATCAGAAGAGTGAGAGAAGATGGGAAATGGTAGAGATGAAGTATCCTCAGCAATTGGTGATGGAGGGAAAACTGCAAAGATCTGCAAAAAAATCATGAACAACTGTGGGCACAGGTTCTTCTAAAGCCCATTAATGATAATGATCATAATCTCATGCCAAGAAAAGTCAATGTTTTTATGGCCTTGTATATGTTATAGTTCTTCCAAAATTGTTGCCAGGTTGTTCCTGATTCATCACTTGCATCTCCTGCCTGAAGAAGTGTGATATAAATAATATTTCTTGAAAGCCACTATAACTCCCTAGTCCATAGGTTGGGTGAGCAATATAGTATTCAGTGGCAGATGCACTACTTTGGCATTGGGATGAAAATCATCCATTAATGGGGGCTTGCCTGGAGATTTCCCTTGCAACAAAAGAATATTGAAAGGAGAAAAGGATGCTTTGTCCAAGCAATTTTTTTTCTTTGTCTCTGGTATAAAGTGGTGGGAAAATTAGTCCTGGAAAATTACATGTGTGACCCAGGCTTTGGGGTTACCCTTCCATACAATCGGAAGAGAGCTTTTGGCTATGTTTTTCAGGACCCTTGGTCTCTATGAATGATAAACTAAGAGAGGGTTCAATTTCAGATCACCAGAAGCATTGTCACCAAACAACAGAATTAGCCTATTCTTTGAGGATAGACTTCACATGTTCCATTATCTTGTCGTTGATGTTTAGAATTGTGCCAATGGTTGAATGAATCATATTATTATAAGCATGTGCAATGCTTACCATCTTTTCAGCCCTCTCCATTATCTAATTATTTTCACTTTTGTTTCCACTGTTATAACTTGGCACTTCTTAGTAGTGTGAAGTACGTCATCACTGTTTTTACAACTGCTTCCAGACACCCTGGTTTGAAATAAAAATGCTGTACTACTGCACTCTATACAGTACTGTAAAGTGCAAAAAAAAAAAAAAAAAAAAAAAAAAAAAAAAAAAAAAAAAAAAAAAAAAAAAAAAAAAA
>SJXO01006765.1:53325-93906 GCA_006408615.1 Connochaetes taurinus
AAAAAAAAAAAAAAAAAAAAAAAAACAAAAAAAACAAAAAACAACACACAACCACTGAAACAAGATGTATACATGTGAAAATGTATGCCAGATGTGTGAACAAACATGTGATTAGAAATACAAGTGGTCAATATCAAAATCAGATTGATTATATTCCTTGCATCCAAAGGTGGAGGAGAAAATGAAATATATACCCATCTGATTGCAGAGGTCCAAAGAAGAGCAAAAAGACAGAAGAAAGTCTTCTGCAGTGATCAGTGCAAAGAAATAGAGGAAAACAATAGAATGGGAAAGACTAGAGATCTCCACAAGAAAATTAGAGATACCAAGGGAATAGTTCATGCAAAGATTGGCACAATAAAGGACAGAAATGGCATGGACCTAACAGAAGGAAAAGATATTAAGAAGAGGTGGCAATACAAAAAATCAGAACTGTACAAAAAAGATCTTCATGACCCAGATAACGAGAATGGTGTGATCATTCACATACAGCCAGACATCCTGGACTGTGAAGTCAAGTGGGCTTTCAGTTCAGTTAGTTCAGTTCATTTCAGTCACTCAGTCGTGTCTGACTCTTTGCGACCCCATGAATTGCAGCACGCCAGTCCTTCCTGTTCATCACCAATTCCTGGAGTTCACTCAGACTCACGTCCATTGAGTCCGTGATGCCATCCAGCCATCTCATCCTCTGTCGTCCCCTTCTCCTCCTGCTACCAAATCCCTCCCAGCATCAGAGTCTTTTCCAATGAGTCAACTCTTCGCATGATGTGGCCAAAGTGCTGGAGTTTCAGCTTCAGCATCATTCCCTCCAATGAAATCCCAGGGCTGATCTCCTTCAGAATGGACTGGTTGGATCTCCTTGCAGTCCAAGGTACTCTCAAGAGTCTTCTCCAACACCACAGTTCAAAAGCATCAATTATTCGGTGCTCAGCTTTCTTCACAGTCCAACTCTCATATCCATACATGACCACTGGAAAAACAATAGCCTTAACTAGACAGACGTTTAGGGAGCATCAGTACAAACAAAAGTAGTTGAGGTGATGGAATTCCAGCTGAGCTATTTCAAATCTTAAAAGGTGATGCTGTGAAAGTGTTGGACTCAATATGCCAGCAAATTGAAAAGCTCAGCAGTGGCTTCAGGACTGGAAAAGGTCAGTTTTCATTCCAATTCCAAAGAAAGGCAATGCCAAAGAATGCTCAAACTACCACACAATTGTACTCATCTCACATGCAAGTAAAGTAATGCTCAAAATTCTCCAAACCACGTTTCAACAGTATGTGAACCATGAACTTCCAGACGTTCAAGCTGGATTTAAAAAAGACAGAGGAACCAGAGATCAAATTGTCAACATCCTTTGGATCATTGAAAAAGCAAGAGAGTTCCAGGAAAAAAATCTACTTCTGCTTTATTGAGCACACCAAAGCCTTTGACTGTGTGGATCACAGCGAACTGTGGAAAATTCTTCAGGAGATGGGAATAATAGACTACCTTACCTGCTTTCTGAGAAATCTGTAGGCAGGTCAAGAAGCAACATTTAGACACAGGACATAGAGCAATAGACTGGTTCCAAATCAGGAAAGGAGTACATTAAGATTGTTTATTGTCACCTTGCTTATTTAACTTATATGCAACATACATCATGTGAAATGCTGGGGTGGATGAAGCACAAGCTGAAATCAAGATTGCTAGGAGAAATATCAGTAACCTTAAATATACAGATGATACCACCCTTATGGCAGAAAGTGAAGAAGAACTAAAGAGTCTCTTGATGAAAGTAAAAGAGGAGAATGAAATAGTTGGCTTAAAACTCAGCATTCAGAAAACTAAGATCATGGCATCCAGTTCCATCACTTCCTGGCAAATATATGGGGATACAATGGAAACCGTGACAGAATTTATTTTCTTGGGCTCCAGAATCACTGAGGATGGTGACTGAAGCCATGAAATTAAATAAGAGATGCTTGCTCCTTGGAAGAAAATCTATGACCAATCTTGACAGCATATTAAAAATCAGAGACATTACTTTACCAATAATGGTCTGTCTAGTCAAAGCTATGATTTTTCCAGTGGTCATGAATGAATATGGGAGTTGGACTATAAAGAAAGCTGAGAGCAGATGAATTGATGCTTTTGATCTATGGTGTTGGAGAAGACTCTAGAGTCCCTTAGACTACAAGGAGATCAAACCAATGAATCCTAAAAGAAATCAGTCCTTATTTTTCATTGTAAGGACTGATGCTGAAGCTGAAATTCCAATTCTTTGACCATCTCATGTGAAGAACTGAATCATTTGAAAAGACCCTGATCCTGGGAAAGATTGAAGGCAGGAGGAGAAGGGGACAACAGAGGATGAGAGGGTTGTATGACATCACCGACTCAATAGACTTGAGTCTGAGCAAGCTCTGGGAACTGGTGATGGCCAGGCAAACCTGGCATGCTGCAGTCCGTGTGATCACAAAAAGTCGAACACTACTAAATGACTGAACTAACTGAATTGAGACATGCATATTCATGTTGACATCTTTGAAACTTCACAGTTTGAAGGTTTATATGTAGAGCACTTAAAATTATTTGTCTCCTGATGCCTGAATGGCTGCTGCCTTCCCTGGAGCTGTCATGCTAAATTCACTTTGTTCACCTTAATGCTAAATTTGCTTTTTGCATATATCTGTCTAGTTATCCATGTTGGGGAAAAACTAATCATACATAGTTATTATCTCAGAGGTGTGCTAGCCAGGACATATTATACATGCAATGCATTTTATCAGCTATACCCTATTTTACAATAGCATTTTATATGTGCCTTCAGCAATTGACTTAAAACAAACAGTGTTAAGATCATGAATGGTTATACTCTGTGACAACTCCACTAACAAATTATAGGGGGGTTCATGTTTGGGAACGTATATACACCCGTGGTGGATTCATGTCAATGTATGGCAAAACCAATACAGTATTGTAAAGTAAAATAAAGTAAAAATAAAAATTACAAAAAAGAAATTATCTTCACATTCTAAACATTTACCACATCACTGTGGTTTAAAGTAAAACTATAACTTTCCATATTGATTGGGAGAAAACATTTGGCAAATTGTAGTATGCTATGTCTTACAGGCTTGTGCCAGATATCTGGTTCAGCTGCCCACCATTGCTGTCTTCTTCTAATCATTGTGTGGGTGTCATTTTGGGTCAACAGTCCCCTCTGCACATGAGTACAATACAGGGGCCCTTGTCAAGTGGGAAATATAAGTTCAAGAGTCAGTTTCATTCACTTTTACTGCACATAAGCTAGTTAAATGTACTTGATAAGGGTCATTTTATCTAGGTTGGAGACAGTTATTTAACTGAGGCCCATTTCAGCTGCATAATCTCCTGGTTGCAGGTCATGGGGCATCAAATCCTCATCCAAAGATAAACTGCTGTGATTAGCCTCAGAAACAGAGTATTCTCTTAGGAATTCAACCAAACTTTACAATAATATAACAAAACAGCAAAGGGCCATCTGGGAAGTGAGTGTTAGGCAGTAAATACTGACCTCAATTAACAAATCTAGAGTGTAATATCCATTGAAATATAATTATTTTCCCTCTAACATTACCCTCATTTTTACCCTTGTGAGCACATTAAAGCTAATTTGCTTGCACATAGGCTTCTTTAAGTTCACTGGGTTAGGACTTTTCATAAGGAATCTCAGATTGAATTTTAAAAAGGTCTTTCAAGGTCAGGAAAGCCACAATCAGGGCTTGTCAAGATTTTGACTTGTTGGTTGAGCTGCTGGGAATCTAAGAGGGATTCTGTGTGTGCATGATAAGTCACTTCAGTCATGTCCAACTCTGTGCAACCCTATGTACTGTAGCCTGCCAGGCTCCTCTGCCCATAGGATTCTCTAGCCAAGAATACTGGAATGAATTGCCATGCTCTCTCCTCCAGAGAATCATGCCCACCCATGGATTGAACTCATCTCTCCTGCATCTCCTGCATTGCAGGCGGATTCTTTACCATTGAGCCATTGGGGAAGCCCTTTAAATTCTACTTAAAAAGGTAAGATTTGAAGAGTTGCTGCAATTTTTTAAGGAATCTCCACACTGTTCTCCATAGTGGCTGTAGAACTGCCTTATGACCCAGCAATCCCACTGCTGGGCATACACACCAAGGAAACCAGAATTGAAAGAGACACATGTACCCCAATGTTTATCGCAGCACTGTTTATAATAGCCAGGACATGGAAACAACCTAAATGTCCATCAGCGGATGAATGGATAAGAAAGATGTGGTACATATACACAATGGAGTATTACTCAGCTATTAAAAAGAATACATTTGAATCAGTTCTANAAAAAAAAAAAAACAGAAAGAAAAGTTGCTGCAAATCATAATTAGCTTAAGGGGAAAGGATTCCCTGTATCTGTAAAATAAATTAAAATCTAGTAATATTTCAGATAATAACCCAAATTATAATATTTGCCATTATCCAATCTTATGTAACTGATCTTTTCTGCTAAGATTTTTGTGAAATCAGTTTCTATTAGACTTTTTACAGTTCTTATCCAGTTCAGAAATATAATCTGAAAGTTATCAGAAACCTGTACTTGTCCAGTATTCTTTCTGTAAATCTTCTTGAAGATTAAGCACTTTTGCAAGGCATCAGCTAACCTGTCTATGAATGACAAAAGACTTAAAAATACAAGGTTAAAGCTTGAATTAAAATGTTTTTGACAAAGAAATTTAACCAAGTTGCATTGACATATTATAATTTAAAATAACTGAAATTCATGACTGATAATATAATTTCTAGAATGTCTATATTAATGACATTTACCTATACGGTATAAATTAAACAGGTTTATCATTCATTTGACAAAGTTTCCTATATAATTTAACGTAGAAAAAAATCCTAGTTTATTGCTTCGCTCTGAGTTGACTTAGGGCCTCTCAGAAGTATTCTAAAGTAAGCTGGAGGTCAAATGAAATTTAATTAAAGTTTGATAGGAAGTTAGCCAAAAATATCAAAAGGATTCTAAATCACTTGAGTCACTGAGTCATTTCTGACTCTTTGCGACCCCATGGACTGCAGGACGCCAAGCTTCCCTGTCCATGAACAGTCCCCGGAACTTGCTGAAGCCTATGTCTACCAAGTCAGTGACGTTATACAACCACATCATCCTCTGTCGTCCCCAGCTCTTTGTATCTTCATTCTTTTCAAGCATCAGGATCTTTTCCAATAAGTCAGTCCTTCGCATTAAGTGGCCAAAGTATTGGAGTTTCAACGTTAGTATCAGCCCTTCCAATGAACATTCAGGACTGATTTCCATTACAATGGATGTGTTGGATCACCTTGCAGTCCAAGGAACTCTCAACAGTCTTCTCCAACACCACAGTTCAAAAGCATCAATTGTTCAGTGCTCAACTTTCTTTACAGTCCAACTCTTGCATCCATTTACGACTATTGGGGAAGCTGTAGCTTAGATTGAAAGGACTTTTGTTGGCAAAGTAAATATATCTCTGTTTTTTAATATGCTCTATGTGTGTTAGTCACTCAGTCGTGCTCAACTGTTTGCAACCCCATGGACTACAATCCACCAGGTTCCTCTGTCCATGAGATCTTCCAGGCAAAGATACTGCGGTGGGTTTCCATTTCCTTCTCCAGGGGATCTTCCCAACCCAGGGATTGAACCCGGGTCTTCTGCACTGCAGGCAAATTCTTTACCGACTGAGCAACAAGGGAAGCCCTATAGGGTGGTCATAACTTTTCTTCCAAGAAGTAAGCATCTTTTAATTTCATGGCTGAGGCATCATCTGCAGTGATTTTGGAGCCCCCCAAAATAAAGTCTGTCACCATTTCCACTGTTTCCTCATCTATTTGTCATGAAGTGATGGGACCAGGTGCCATGATAATAGTTTACTGACTATTGCATTTTAAGACAACATTTTTGCTCTCTTCTTTCACTTTCATAAGATGCTCTTTAGTTCCTCTTCACATTCTGCCATAAGGTTGGTATCATCTGCATGTTTGAGGTTATTGATATTTCTCCTAGCAATCTTGATTCCAGCTTGTGTTTCTTCCAGCCCAGCATTTCTCATGATGTACTCTGCATATATGTTAAATAAGCAGGGGGACAATATACAGCCTTGACATACTCCTTTTCCTATTTGGAACCAGTTTGTTGTTCCATGTCCAGTTCTAACTGTTGCTTCCTGACCTGCATACAACTTTCTCAAGAGGCAGGTCAGGTGGTCTGGTATTCCCATCTCTTTCAGAATTTTCCACAGTTTATTGTGATCCACAAAGTCAAAGGCTTTGGCATAGTCAATAACCAGAAATAGATGTTCTTCTGGAACTCTTTTCCTTTTTCCATGATCCAGCAGATGATGGCAACCTGATCTCTGGTTTCTCTGATATTCTAAAACCAGCTTGAACATCTGGAAGTTCACTGCTCATGTATTGCTGAAGCCTGGCTTGGAGAATGTTTTGTATTACTTTACTAGCATGTGAGATGAGTGTAATTGTGCAGTAGTTGGAACATCCTTTGGGATTGCTTGTCTTAGAGACTAGAATAAAAACTGGCCTTTTCCAGTCCTGTCGCCACTGCTGAGTTTTCCAAATTTACTGACATATTGAGTGTAGCACTTTCACAGCAACAACTTTCAGGATTTGAGATAGCTCAACTGGAATTCCATTACTTCCACTAGCTTTTTTCATAGTGATGTTTTCAAAGGCCCACTTGAATACACATTCTAGGGTGTCTGTGAGTGATCATACCATCATGATTTTCTGAGTCGTGAAGATCATTTTCATATAGTTCTTCCGTGTATTCTTGCCACCTCTTCTTAATATCTTCTGCTTCTGTTAAGTCCATATCATTTCTGTCCTTTATCGAGCCCATCTTTACATGAAATATTCCCTTGATATCTCTAACTTTGTTAAAGAGATCTTTAGATTTCTTATTCTATAGATTTCCTCTATTTCTTTTCACTGATCATTGAAGAAGGCTTTCTTATCTCTCCATGCTATTCTTTGGAACTCTATATTCAAATGAGTATATATTTCCTTGTCTCCTTTGCTTTTCACTCTTATTTTATCAGCTATTTGTAAGGCCTCTTCAGATTGCCATTTTGCTTTTTTTTCATTTTTTTTCTTTTGGATCGTCTTGATTCCTATCTCCTGTACAATGTCATGGACCTCCATCCATAGTTCATCAAGCACTCTATCAGATCTAGTCCCTTAAATCTATTTCTCACTTTCACTGTATAACTGTAAGGGGTTTGATTGAGGTCACACCTGGATGGTCTAGTGGTTTTCCCCACTTTCTTCAATTTAAGTCTGAATTTGGCAATAAGAAGTTCATGGTCTGAGCCACAGTTGGCTCCTGGTCTTCTTTTGCAGACTGTATAGGGTTTCTCTATCTTTGGCTGCAAAGAATCTAATCAATCTGATTCTGGTATTGACTATTTGATGATGTCCATGTGTAGAGTCTTTTCTTTTGTTGTTGGAAGAGTGTATTTGCTATGACCAGTGCATTTTCGTGCAAAACTCTATTAGCCTTTGCCCTGCTTCATTCTGTATTCCAAGGCCAACTTTGCCTATTACCCCAGGTATTTCTAGACTTCCTATTTTTGCTTTCCAGTCCCCTATAATGAAAAGGACATCTTTTTGGGTGTTAATTCTAGAAGGTCCTGTAGGTCTTCGTGTAACTGTTCAACTTCAGATTCTTCAGCATTATTGGTCAGAGCATAGATTTGGATTACTGTGATACTGAATGGTTTGCCTTGGAATCAAACAGAGATCATTTTGTCATTTTTGAGATTGCTCCAAATACTTTATTTTGGACTTTTGTTGACTATGATGGCTACTCCATTTCTTCTAAGGGATTCTTGCCCACAGTCATAGGTATATTCATCATCTGAGTTAAATTCACCCTTTCCAGTCCATTTTAGTTCACTGATTCCTAAAATGTAGACTGTCTGAGCTACCAGGAAAGCCCCAGATTTCATGCTTGCCATCTCTTGTTTGACCACTTCCAATTTGCAGTACTTGGATGCAATCTCAAAAACGACAGAATGATCTCTGTTCATCTCCAAGGCAAACCATACAATATCACAGTTATCCAAGTCTATGCCCCAACCAGTAACGCTGAAGAAACTGAAGTTGAATGGCTTTATGAAGACCTACAAGATCTTTTAGAACTAACATGCAAAAGAGATGTCATTTTCATTATAGGGGACTGGAATGCAAAAGTAGGAAGTTAAGAAACACCTGTAATAACAGGCAAATTTGGCCTTGGAATGCAGAATGAAGCACGGCAAAGACTAATAGAGTTTTGCCAAGAAAATGCACTGGTCATAGCAAACATCCTCTTCCAACAACACAAGAGAAGACTCTACACATGGACATTACCAGATGGTCAACACCGAAATCAGATTGATTATATTCTTTGCAGCCAAAGATGGAGAAGCACTATACAGCCAACAAAAACAAGACCAGGAGTTGACTGTGGCTCAGATCATGAACTTTTATTGCCAAATTCAGATTTAAATTGAAGAAAGTAGGCAAAACCGCTAGACCACTCAGGTATGACCTAAATCAAATCCCTTATGAGTATACAGTGAAAGTGAGAAATAGATTTAAAGGCCTAGATCTGATAAATAGAGTGCCTGATGAACTATGGAATGCGGTTCGTGACATTGTACAGGAGACAGGGATCAAGATCATTTCCATGGAAAAGAAATGCAAATAAGCAAAATAGCTGTCTGGGGAGGCCTTACAAATAGCTGTGAAAAGAAGAGAGGTAAAAGCAAAGGAGAAAAGGAAAGATACAAGCATCTGAATGCAGAGTTCCAAAGAATAGCAAGAAGAGATAAGAAAGCCTTCTTCAGCGATTAATGCAAAGAAATAGAGGTAAACAACAGAATAGGAAAGACTAGAGATCTCTTCAAGAAAATTAGAGATACCAAGGGAACATTTCGTGCAAAGATGGGCTCGATAAAGGCCAGAAATGGTCTGGACCTAACAGAAGCAGAAGATATTAAGAAGAGGTGGCAGGAATACACTGAAGAACTGTACAAAAAGATCTTCACGACCCAGATAAGCATGATGATGTGATCACTAATCTAGAGCCAGACATTCTGGAACGTGAAGTCAAGTGGGCCTAAAAAAGCATCACTACGAACAAAGCTAGAGGAGGTGATGGATTTCCAGTTGAGCTGTTTCAAATCCTGAAAGATGATGCTGTGAAAGTGACACAATCAATATGCCAGCAAGTTTGGAAAACTCAGCAGTGGCCACAGGACTGGAAAAGGTCAGTTTCATTCCAATCCCAAAGAAAGGCAATGTCAAGGAATGCTGAAACTACTGCAGAATTGCACTCATTTCACATGCTAGTAAAGTAATGCTCAAAATTCTCCAAGCCAGATTTCAGCAATATGTGAACCGTGAAACTCCAGATGTTCAAACTGGTTTTAGAAAACGCAGAGGAACCAGAGATCAAATTGCCAGCATCCGCTGGATCATGGAAAAAGCAAGAGAGTTCCCGAAAAAACATCTATTTCTGCTTTATTGACTATGCAAAAGCCTTTGACTGTGTGGATCACAATAAACTGTGGACAATTCTGAAAGAGATGGGAATATCAGACCTCCTAACCTGCCTCTTGAGAAATCTGTATACAGGTCAGGAAGCAACAGTTAGAACTGGATATGGAACAACAGACTGGTTCCAAATAGGAAAAGGAGTACATCAAGGCTGTATATTGTCACCCTGCTTATTTAATTTCTATGCAGAGTGCATCATGAGAAACACTGGACTGGAAGAAGCACAAGCTGGAATCAAGATTGCTGGGAGAAATATCAATAACCTCAGATATGCAGATGACACCACCCTTCTGGCAGAAAGTGAAGATAAGCTAAAAAGCCTCTTGATGAAAGTGAAAGAGGAGAGTGAAAAAGTTGGCTTGAAGCTTAACATTCAGAAAATGAAGATTATGGCATCTGGTCCCAGCACTTCATGGGAAATAGATGGGGAAACAATAGAAACAGTGTCAGACTTTATTTTTGGGGGGGTCCAAAATCACTGCAGATGGTGACTGCAGCCATGAAATTAAAAGATGCTTACTCCTTGGAAGAAAGGTTATGACCAACCTAGACAGCATATTCAAAAGCAGAGACATTACTTTGCCGACTAAGGTCCATCTTATCAAGGCTATGGTTTTTCCTGTGGTCATGTATGGATGTGAGAGTTGGACTGTGAAGAAGGNTTATTTTTGGGGGGGTCCAAAATCACTGCAGATGGTGACTGCAGCCATGAAATTAAAAGATGCTTACTCCTTGGAAGAAAGGTTATGACCAACCTAGACAGCATATTCAAAAGCAGAGACATTACTTTGCCGACTAAGGTCCATCTTATCAAGGCTATGGTTTTTCCTGTGGTCATGTATGGATGTGAGAGTTGGACTGTGAAGAAGGCTGAGTGCTGAAGAATTGATGCATTTGAATTTTGGTGTTTTAGAAGACTCTTGAGAGTCCCTTGGACTGCAAGGAGATCCAACCAGTTCATTCTGAAGGAGATCAACCCTGGGATTTCTTTGGAAGGAATGATGCTAAAGCTGAAGCTCCAGTACTTTGGCCACCTCATGAGAAGAGTTGACTCATTGGAAAAGACTGATGCTGGGAGAGATTGGGGGCAGGAGGAGAAGGGGACGACAGAGGATGAGATGGTTGGATGCATCACGGACTCGATGGACACGAGTCTGAGTGAACTCCGGGAGATGGTGATAGACAGGGAGGCCTGGCGTGCTGCGATTCATGGTGTCACAAAGAGCCGGACATGACTGAGTGACTGAACTGAACTGAACTGAATTTGCCTTGATTCATGGACATAACCTTCCAGGTTACTATGCAATATTGCTCTTTATAGCATCAGACTTTGCCTCTATCACCAGTCACATCCACAACTGGGTGTTGTTTTCACTTTGGCTCCATCTCTTCATTCTTTCTGGAGTTATTTCTCCACTGATCTTCAGAAGCATATTGTGCACCTACCAGCCTGGGGAGTTGATCTTTCAGTCTTCTATCTTTTTGCTTTTTTATAATGTTCAGGGGATTCTCAAGGCAAGAATACTGAAGTAGTTTGCCATTCTCTTCTCCAGTGGACCACATTTTGTCAGAACTCTCCACCTTGTCCTATCCATCTTGGGTGGCCCTCAGGGCATGGCTGATCATTTCATTGAGGTAGACAAGGTTGTGGTCCATGTAATAAGATTGGTTAGTTTTCTGTGATTGTGTTTTTCATCTGTCTGCCTTCTGATAAAGAAGGATAAGAGGCTTATGGAAGCTTCTTGATGGGAGAGACTGACTGAGGGGGAAATTGGGTCTTGTTCTGATGGGCAGGGCTATGCTCAGTAAATGTTTAATCCAATTTTCTATTGATGGATGGAGCTGTGTTCCCTCCCTGCTGTTGACCTGGGGCCAAACTATGGTGAAGATAATGAAGATAAAGTCCATCCCCTTTGAAAGATCCCATATACATAGTGCTACACTCACTGCCCCCAGCTCTGCAGCAGGGCACCATGGACCCATGCCTCCACTGGAGTCTCCTGGACACTCCCAGGCAAGTCTGTGTCAGTTTCTTCTATGGTCACTGGACCTTTTCCTGGGTCCTGGTGCACACAGGGTTCTGTTTGTGCCCTCCGGGTGTCTATATGCCAGTCTTTTGTAAGGTCTGGTAGCTGTTTACTTCAGTCACTCAGTCTTGTCTGACTCTGTGACAACATAAACCACAGTACACCAGGTCTCCTTGTCCATCACAAACTCCTGGAGTTTACCCAAACTCATGTCCATTGAGTCAGTGATTCCATCTAACCATCTGATCTTCTGTCACACCCTGCTTCTCCTGCCTTCAAACGTTCCCAACTCAAGGTCTTTTCAAATCAGTCAGCTCTTCGCATGAGGTGGCCAAAATATTGGAGCTTCAGGTTCAACATCAGTCCTTCCAATGAACACCCAGGACTGATCTCCTTTAGGATGGGCTGGTTGGATCTCCTTGCAGTCCAAGGGACTCTCAAGCATCTTCTCCAATACCACTGTTCAAAAGCATCAATTCTTTGGTGCTCAGCTTTCTTTATAGTCCAACTCTCACATCCATACATGACTACTGGAAAAACCATAGCCTTGGCTAGATGGGCCTTTGTTGACAAAGTAATGTCTCTGCTTTTTAATATGCTGTCTAGGTTGGTCATAACTTTGTTTCCAAGGAGTAAGTGCCCTTTAATTTCATGGCTGCAGTCACCATCTGCAGTGACTTTGGAGCCCAGAAAAATAAAGTCTGACACTGTTTCCATATCTATTTGCTATGACCAGATGCCATGACCTTAGTTTTCTGAATGTTGAGATTTAAGCCAACTTTTTCACTCTCTTCTTTCACTTTTGTCAAGAGGCTCTTTAATTCTTCATTTTCTGCCATAAGGGTGGTGTCATCTGCATATCAGAGGTTATTGATATTTCTCCAGGCAATCTTGAATCCAGCTTATGCTTCCTCCAGCCCAGCATTTCCCATGATGTACTCTGCATATAAGTTAACTAAGCAGGGTGGCAATATACAGCCTTAATGTACTCCTTTTCCTATTTGGCAACAGTGTGTTGTTCCATGTTCAGTTCTAACTGTTGCTTCCTGACCTTCATAGAGGTTTCTCAAGAGGCTGGTCAGGTGGTGTGGTATTCCCATCTCTTTCAGAATTTTCCACAGTTCATTGTGATCCCCATAGTCAAAGGCTTCAGCATAGTCAATAAAGAAGAAATAGATGTTTTTCTGGAACTGTCTTACTTTTTCCATGATATTTTAGAAGCTGGCAATTTCATCTCTGGTTCATCTGCCTTTTCTAAAACCAGCTTGAAAATCTGGAAGTTCACAGGTCACTTATTGTTGAAGCCTGGCTTGGAGAATGTTGAGTATTACTTTACTAGCATGTGAGATGAGTGCAATTGTGCGGTAGTTTGAGCATTCTTTGGCATTGCCTTTCTTTGGGATTGGAATGAAAACTGACTTTTTCCAGTCCTGTGGCCATTGCTGAGTTTTCCAAATTTGCTGGCATATTGAGTGAAGCACTTTCAAAGCATCATATTTCAGAATTTGAATTAGCTCAACTGGAATTCCATCACCTCCACTAGCTTTGTTCGTAGTGATGCTTCCTAAGGCCCACTTGACTTCACATTCCAGGATATCTGGCTTTAGGTGAGTGATCAGATCATCGTGATTATCTGGGTCATGAAGATCTTTTTTTATACAGTTATTCTGTGTATTCTTGCTACATCTTCTTGATATCTTCTGCTTCTGTTAGGTCCATACCATTTCTGTCCTTTATTAGGCCCATCTTTGCATGAAATATTGCCTGATATCTCTAATTTTCTTGAAGAGATCTCTAGTCTTTCCTCTTCTATTGTTTTCATCTATTTCTTTGCATTGATCACTGAGAAAGGCTTTCTTATCTCTCCTTGCTATTCTTTGGGACTCTGCTTTCAAATGGGTATATCTTTCTTTCCTCCTTTGCTTTTTACTTCTCTTCTTTTTCAGCTGTTTGTAAGACCTCCTTAGAGAGCCATTTTGTTTTTTTGTATCTCTTTTTCTTGGAGATCATCTTGATCCCTGTCTCCTATACAATGTCGCAAACCTCCATCCATAGTTCATTAGGCACTCCATCTATCATATTTAGTCCCTTAAATCTATTTCTCACTTCCACTGTATAATCATAAGGGATTTGATTTAGGTCATACCTGAATGGTCTAGCAGGTTCCCCCACTTTCTCTAATTCCAATTTGGCAATAGGAAGTTCATGATCTGAGCCACAGTCAGCTCCTGGTCTTGTTTTTGCTGACTGTATAGAGCTTCTCCATGTTTGACTGCAAATAATATAATCAATCTGATTTCGGTGTTGACCATCTGGTGATGTGCCGGGGTCCAGCCCCGGTGGATCCAGGGAATTCGAAGGGTGGATGGAGTCGGCGAGGAAAGACTTATTTATTTATTAGTATAAGATTAGATTAGGAAATAACAGTGTAGTAGGAAAATTAAGTAGAGAAGAGGGCTGAATGGCTTGGATTACGCGGAAGACCAATAAAATTCAGGACAAGGAATTTGCACCATCTACGTTGGGCCGCCGGCGCCCGCTTGAATATCTAAGGGTGTCTCGCCTTAGGCTCCCTTTCACGCAGGTCTTAACAACCAGGGCAAGTAAGTAGACTTGGAGAGCCTCCACGCCCCAGATGGAGATTCAGCCTGAAATTAAAGTAAAGAGACACGGTGGAAACCAGTCCAGTGACTGGCTCAGGCTCCTATTGTTTAGAAGGCCTTATATACCATAGAGATCAATGGGTAACAAAGTTATGCAGCGTTAGCAGTTCAGACTCTTATCAAAACCAGGCTTTTCTCTCTGCATACCTAATTGTATACACAAGTCTTAGGTAATTTACATCATCTTCCAGCCAAAAGGGCCAATCAACATTTTACAGCCTTTTTTCTGATAAGGGTTTGTCAACCAGAAGACTTATTTGTGTTGATCTTCCCAAGGTCTGGTGCCACTCTCAGAAAGCACTAAATAAAGTTACATTCTTACATATCAAGGACACAAGAGGAGTGCAGTGATATATAACAAAAGAAGTAATTAACTCAAAAGTCTAGTGTTGCTACATTAAAACTACTATATATCCTTTTCCATATCCCATTTACATTGATTAACATCCTCCCAGGTGCCTAAAAGATAAAGAATATGGAGGTCTGGCGGCAATCATTGAGTCAACAGTGAAAACCCACCACCAATATAATTTTTAACTCTTATCAGAGATCAATGGGTAACAAAGTTATGCAGCGTTAGCAGTTCAGACTCTTATCAAAACCAGGCTTTTCTCTCTGCATACCTAATTGTATACACAAGTCTTAGGTAATTTACATCATCTTCCAGCCAAAAGGGCCAATCAACATTTTACAGCCTTTTTTCTGATAAGGGTTTGTCAACCAGAAGACTTATTTGTGTTGATCTTCCCAAGGTCTGGTGCCACTCTCAGAAAGCACTAAATAAAGTTACATTCTTACATATCAAGGACACAAGAGGAGTGCAGTGATATATAACAAAAGAAGTAATTAACTCAAAAGTCTAGTGTTGCTACATTAAAACTACTATATATCCTTTTCCATATTCCATTTACATTGATCAACATCCTCCCAGGTGCCTAAAAGATAAAGAATATGGAGGTCTGGTGGCAATCATTGAGTCAACAGTGAAAACCCACCACCAATATAATTTTTAACTCTTTTAGAAAAGGCTCTGTATCTTAAGATGCTTTAAGCTTTGTGCCTCTCGTGGTTGGGGGGCTGTAAGCAATTCACAAGCTGTAAGAGGTCCGGGGGAACCTGTTAGACAAGCTAGAGAGCTATCAGAGGGGGTTTAACTGAAACATCCCTTTCAAATGCAGAAGACTAAAGCCCTGAATTGACTTTTTTCCAGAGAATACCAGAAAAGTGGGAAAGCAGGCGGATTCTTATTTTTGGGGGGTGGATGCTCAGGAAATTCCAGGGGGAAAACCTGAGGTCTGATTAGCCTTGCCATCAGAGCTCTTGCCACATGACCTTGTCACGGGTGGAATTCCTCACGCTGACTCCCGGCAGTGGTGTCCATGTGCAGTCTTCTCAGGTGTTGTTGGAAAAGGCTGTTTGTTATGACCCGTGTGTTCTCTTGGTAAAACTCTATTAGCCTGTGTCTTGCTTCATTCTGTACTGCAAGGCCAAATTTGCCTGTTACTCCATGTATCTCTTGACTTCCTATTTTTGCATTCCAGTCCCCTATAATGAAAAGGACATCTTTTTTGGTTGTTAGTTTTGAAAGGTCTTGTAGGTCTACTAGCTCCACAATGGGGTTAATGGCGACTGCCTCCAAGAGGGCTTATGCCATACACAAGTCTGCTGCATTCAGAGCCCCTGTCCCTATGGCAGTCTACTGCTCACCCATACATCCATCCGAGACACTCCAAGACAATTCTGTTTCAGTTTCTGTGAGTCCCTGGGTCCTGGTGTGCATAAGATTCATTTGAGCCCTCTGAAGTAGGAATGGGATTTAATTCTAAATGGGATCATACTTATCAGTAATTACCTTAAATGTAAATGGATTGAATGCCCCAACCAAAAGGCAAAGACTGGCTGAATGGATACAAAAAGAAGACCCCTATATTTTCTGTCTACAAGGCACCCATCTCAAATCAAGGGACACATACAGACTGAAAGTGAAGGGCTGGAAAAAGATATTCCACACAGAGACCAAAATAAAGCAGGAGTAGCAATACTCATATCAGATAAAATAGAGTTTGAAATAAAGACAATGAAAAGAGACAAAGAAGGACACAACTTGATGATCAAAAGATCAATCCAAGAAGATGTAACAATTATGAATATATATGCAACCAACATAAAAACACCTCAATACTTCAGGCAAATACTAAGAAGTTTAAAAGTGGAAATCAACAGTAATACAGTAATAGTGGGAGACTTTAATACCACACTCACACCTATGGATAGATCAATCAAACAGAAAAGTAGCAAGGAAACACAAGTTTTAAGTCATAAAATGTACCAGTTAGACCTAACTGATATATATAAGGCATTTCACCCCGAAACAATGAATTTCACATTTTTCTCAAGTGCACACAAAATGTACTCCAGGATAGATCACAAACTGGCCCATCAATCTAGCCTTGGTTAAAAAAAAAAAAAAAAAGAAAAGAAAGAAAGAAAACATTTCAAGCATCTTTTCTGATCACAATGCAGTAAAATTAGATGTTGATTACAGAAAGAAAAAAAAAACTATTAGAAATAGAAACATACAGAGGTTAAGCAACATGCTTCTGAATAACCAATAGATCATGGAAGAAATAAAAAAGGAAATAAAAATATGCATAGAAACAAATGAAAATGAAAATACAACAACCCCAAACCTGTGGGATTCAGTAAAAGCAGTACTAAGAGGAAGGTTCACAGCAGTATATGCATACCTCAAGAAACAAGAGAAATATCAAATAAATAACTGAAATTTACACCTAAAGCAACTAGAAAAAGAATAAATGAAGAATCCCAAAGTTAGTAGAAGGAAATAAATCTTAAAAATCAGTGCAGAAATAAATGAAAAAGAAACAAGGGAAACTATACCAAAAATCAACAAAAATAAAAGCTGGTTCTTTGATAAGATAAATAAAATAGACATACCATTAGCCACACTCAGCAATAAATAATGGGAGAAGAAATAAATTTTTAAAAAAGTGAAAATGGAGAAATCATAACAGACAATGCAGAAATACAAAGGATCATAAGAGACTACTATCTCAGCAATAATGTACCAATAAAATGGACAACTTGGGAGAAATGGACAAAGTCTTAGAAAAGTATAACCGTCCAAAACTAACCAGGAAGAAGTAGAAAATCTTAACAGACCCATCAAAAGTATGGAAATCAAAGTTGTAATAAAAAATCTTCCAACAAACAAAAGTCCAGGACCACATGGCTTCACATTGAATTGTGTGAAAAATTTAGAGAAGAACTAACAGCTATTTTAATGATATTCTTCCAGAAAATTGCACAGGAAGATAAACACCCAAACTCATTCTATGAGGCCACCATCACCCTAATATCAAATCAGACAAAGATGCCACGAAAAAAAAAAAAAAGAAGAAGAAGAAGTAAAAGAAAATTACAGGGCAGTATCACTGATGAACATAGGTACAAAAATCCTCAACAAAAATATAGCAAACAGAATCCAACAACATTTTAAAAAGATCATTCATCATGACTAAGTAGGCTCTATCCCAGAGATACAAAGATTCTTAAATATTTGCAAATCAATCAATGTGATACATCACATTAACAAATAGAAAGATAAAAAACATGTTTATCTCAATAGATGCAGAGAAAGCCTTTGACAAAATTCAACACCCATTTATGATAAAAAAAAAGAAAAACAGAAAACAGACACAAAAGGAACATACCTCAACATAATAAAAGTCATATATGATTAAACCACAGCAAATATTACCCTCAATGGTGAAAAATTGAAAGCATTTCCTCTAAAGTCAGGAACAAGACAAGGGCACCCACTCTCACCACTACTATTCATCATAGTTTTGGCAGTCTTAACCACAGCAATCAGAAAAGAGAAAAGGATTCCAGATTTGAAAAGAAGTAAAACTCTCACTGTTTGCCGATGACATGATTCTCTACATAGAAAACCCTAAAGACACCACCAGAAAATTAATAGAGCTAATCAATGGATATAATAAAACTGCAGGATATAAAATTAATACACAGAAATCCCTTGCAGTCCTGTACACTAACAATGAGAAGACAGAAAGATAAATTAGGGAAACGATCATATTCACCACTGCAACAAAAAGAATGAAACACCTAGAAATAAATTTACCTAAACAAAAGACCTATATATATAAAACTATAAGACACTGATTAAAGACACCAAAGATGATGCAAATAGATGGAGAAATATACTATGTTCATGGATCAAAAGAATCAATATAGTGAAAATGATTATACTACCAAAAGTGATATATAGATTCAGTGAAATCCTTATCAAGCTACCAATGGTATTTTTCACAGAAGTAGAGCAAATAAGTTCATAATTTGCATGGAAACACAAAAAAATCCTCAAATAGATAAACCAGTCTTGAGAAAGAAGAATGGAACTGGAGGAATCAACCTGACTGACTTCAGATTATACTACAAAGATACAGTCATCAAGACAGTATGGTACTGGCACAAAGACAGAAATATAGATCAATGGAACAAAGTAGAAAGCCCAGAGATGAATCCACACACCTATGGGCACCTTATCTTTGACAAAGGAGGCAAAAACTTACAATGGAGAAAAGACAATCTCTTTAACAGGTGGTGCTGGCAAAACTGGTCAACCATCTGTAAAAGAATGAAACTAGAACACTTTCTAACACCATACACAAAAATAAACTCAAAATGGATTAAAGATCTAAATGTAAGACCAAAAACTATAAAACTCTTAGAGGAAAACATAGGCAGAATACTCTCTGATATAAATCAAAGCAAGATCCTCTATGATCCACCTCCCAGAGTAATGGAAATAAAAGCAAAAATAAACAAATGGGACCTAATTAAACTTAAAAGCTTTTGCAAAATGAAGGAAAGCATAAGCAAGGTGAAAAGACAGCTTTCAGAATGGAAGAAAATAATAGCAAATGAAACATCTGACAAATAAGTAATCTCCAAAATATGCAAGTAGCTCATGCAGCTCAATACCAGAAAAATAAATGACCCAATCAAAAAATGGGCCAAAGAACTAAATAGACATTTCTCCAAGGAAGACATACAGATGGCTAACAAACACCTGAAAAGATGCTCAACATCACTCATTATCAGATAAATGCAAATCAAAACCACAAAGAGGTATCATTTCACACCCGTCAGAATGGCTGCTATTCAAAAGTCTACAAACAATAAATCTTGGAGAGAGAGTGGAGAAAAGGGAACCCTCTTACACTGTTGGTAGTAGTGCAAACAGCCACTATGGAGAACAGTGTGGAGATTCCTTAAAAAACTGGAAACAGAACTGCCATATGACCCACCAATCTCACTGCTGGGCATACACACTGAGGAAACCAGAATTGAAAGAGACACGTGTGCCCCAATGTTCATTGCAGAACTGTTTACAATCGGTAGGACATGAAAGAAACGTAGATTTCCATCAGCAGATGAATGGTTAAAAAAGTTGTGGTACATATACACAATGGAATGTTACTCTGCTATTAAAAAGAATGCATTTAAATCAGTTGTAATGAGGTGGATAAAACTGGAACCTATTATACAGAGTGAAATAAGTCAGAAAGAAAAACATCAGTACAGTACATTAACATGTATGTATGGAATTTAGAAAGATGGTGATAATGACCCTATATGCAAGATGACAGAAGAGACACAGATGTAAAATCAGAGTTTGAGACTCTGTGGGAAAAGGCAAGGGTGGAGTGATTTGAGAAAATGACATTGAAACATATATATTATCATATTTAAAATAAATGAACAGTCCAAGTTCAATGCATGAAATTGGGCATTCAAAGCTGGTGCACTGGGACAACCCAGAGGGATGGGATGGGGAGGGAGATGGCAGGGGTTTACAGGAAGGGGAGACACATGTACACCCATGACTGATTAATGTCAATGAATGGTAAAACCACCACAATACTGTAAAGTAGTTTGTTTTCAATTAAAATAAATTAATTAAATAAATAATAAAAGAAAATGTACTGTACCTGGGAATCAAATTAGGCCCTAACCTCAAAGGATCTACTCAAATGTGTCTTCCCTTGCACATTGCTCCCTGGATACTGTAAGATAATTCTGCTTAGATATGTATGTTCAATACCACTTGAGCTCCCAATCTGAAATAAAAATTGAGATATATTTTAAGGCAGATTAAGTTTCTCTGTTGAAATTCTATATCTTGTATTTAGAGTTGTTAAATGAGTAAATACAATGATTGGATATAACATATGTAATATGTTGGTTATAAATCATGACATAAAGGACCAATATATCTAATAAATTAAGAAAAATAGAGAAGGGGATTTACACGTTTGTCAACTGGTTTCAGACTCATATTTAAACATCTGTGAATTGTTTTATGGTTTTCTGTCTCAGCATTAAATTCCATTCTTCCTGTGTTTTTAACCACCACTTGATGTGCTTGAAGTGAGCATGGCCAAAAATTTAGAAAAACCAAACATTTAGAATCCTATATAAAATGAAGGAAAATAAAAATTCAGTAGGCTGAACAACAACAACAACAAAATCTAGTCCTGCATCAGCCTACTTTCAATAACAAAATCCATTTCATTAATTAAATTTAATCTAACTCTAGCCCAATCATACATGAAACTCCTTTTTCAGGGCTCAATTTCCACAAACTTCCACAAATTTCTCTATCCATATTAGTTTGCCCCTATTCTGCCACCCCAAATCAACCAACTTTAGGATAAATCTACCACTCTTTTTCTTTGTCAAAAATGCACGTTCATTCCTCATGCCTTCATTATATCAAAATACTTCTGTTATTGTTTTAGTAGCTGTAATTACACGTATCATAATTTTAACCCCTAAAAATTGTAATCTCTAGCAAACACCATGAAGTAAGCAATTGTAAACTCTGTTATGCCACTACATCTGATTGGACTTATTAACAGATTCTATAACTTCTATTTGAAATGACCTAGGTGTTCAGATGCTAGTGGTAAAGAACCTGCCTGCCAATGAAGTTAGATGTAATGGACTCAGGTTCAATCCCTGGGATGGGATGATCCCCTGGAGGAGAAACTGGCAATCCTCTCCAGCAATCTTGCCTGGAGAATCCCATGGACAGAGAAGCCTGGTGGGTTACATACAGTCCATAGGGTTGCAAAGAATCAGACATGACTTAGCACACACCGATGTTCAATGAATTCTCATCATTTAGATTCATATAGCAAAATTTATTACCAAAAATCCCAGAAAGTGTTTTAAATAGACATATCAAAAACACAGTTATTCTTAAAAGAGTTCACTTGAAAACTCATATGTCATTTACCTTTATTTTACAGCTTTTGAAAATCAGACCATGTTAACTTTTGTGTGGTTTACTTTGTTTTGTTATTTGTTGACAAATGCCATAGTTAACAGTCAAATGCTAACAAATTTGGAAAACTCAGCAATGGCCACAGGACTGGAAAAGGTCAGTTTTCATTCCAATTCCAAAGAAAGACAATGCCAAAGAATGCTCAAACTACCGCATAATTGCAGTCATCTCACACACTAGTAAAGTAATGCTCAAAATTCTCCAAGCCAGGCTTCAACAGTACATGAACCACGAACTTCCACATGTTCGAGCTGGATTTAGAAAAGGCAGAGGAACCAAAGATCAAATTGTCAACATCCACTGGATTATCAAAAAAGCAAGCGAGTTCCAGAAAAAAAAACCCCATCTACTTCTGCTTTATTGACTACACAAAAGCCTTTGACTGTGTGGAACACAACAGACTGGAAAATTCTTCAAGAGTTGGGGATACCAGACCACCTGACCTGCCTCTTGAGAAATCTGTATGCAGGTGATTAGGCAACAGTTAGAACTGGACATGGAACAACAGACTGGTTCCAAATAAGGACAGGACTACATCAAGGCTGTATATTATCACCCTGCTTCTTTAACTTATATGCAGAGTACATCATGAGAAATGCTGGGCTGGATGAAGTACAAACTGGACTCAAGATTGCTGGGAGAAATATCAATAACCTCAGATATGCAGATGACACCACCCTTATGGCAGAAAATTAAGAACTAAAGAACCTGTTGATGAAAGTAAAAGAAGAGAGTGAAAACGTTTTCTTAAAACCCAACGTTCAGAAAACTAAGGTCATGGCAACTGGTTCCATCACTTCATGGCAAATAGATGGGGAAACAGTGGAAACAGTGACAGAATTTATTTTGGGGGGCTTCAAAATCACTGAAGATGGTGCCTGTAGCCCTGAAATTAAAAGACACTTGCTCTTGCAACGAAATCTGTGAGCAACCTAGACAGCATTTTAAAAAGCAGAGACATTACTTAGCCAACAAATGTCCATCTGGTCAAAGCTAGTTTCTCCAGTAGTCATATATGGGTGTTCGAGCTGGACTGTAAAGAAAGTTCAGCACCAAAGAATTGATACTTTAGAACTGTGGTGTTGGAGAAGACTCTTGAGAGTCTCTTGGACTGCAAGGAGATCCAACCAGTCCATCCTAAAGGAAATCAGTCCTGAATATTCATTGGAAGGACTGATGCTAAAGCTGAAACTCCAATACTTTGGCCACCTGATGTGAAGAACTGATTCTTTTGAAAAAGCCCTGATGCTGGGAAAGATTGAAGGCAGAAGGAGAAGGGGATGACAGAGAATGAGATGGTTGGATGGCATCACTGACTTAACGGACATGATTTTCAGTAAACTCTGGGAGTTGGTGATGGACAGGGAGGTCTGATGTGCTGCAGTCCATGAGGTCGCAAAGAGTCAGACACGACTGAGTGACTGAACTGAACTGAACTAACTGAAGAGTCCAAAATGACTGCGTGACTAGCTCACACACATTGGCCTTCAGTAAACTTAGTGAAGGGCAGGGAAGCCTGACATACTGCAGTCCATGGGTCACAAAGTGTCAGACACGACTTAGCAAATGAACAACAAAAAACCTAGGTACAATAAAATATATGTCTTTGTTAAATTATCCATAAAGTTTAAGCTATGCTTAATATCAGATATTTACTTAATGATAAGAATTTCCTAGGTCACAGGAACATGAAATTTCCTCTGGCTAGTGTATATATATACATACACACACACACACATATATACATATACATATACATATATAAGTTTGTATTTGTAAGTTTAAAACTCCTCTGTTTTTCTCAGTCTCATGGACTTTACAAGATCAGACAAGTTCCTGAGAGTCCACATAGAACATTGAAATTTTAAAGGCATGAGTAGGGAAATGCAAGTTCTTCATAGAAAACATGCTTCCTCTAATCACATATGTTAAAACAAGCAATATACCCATTGCCAGTGATTTAAAAACAACAATAACAAAGAACAGTAATAAACACTTATATTCATATTCACTCATATTCACATGCCTCACTTCCAGAGAAACATGAATCAGCATTCAAGTTACCAAGAGCATTTGTACATGAGTGTTAGTCATCAATCTGCCTCTTTGCTATCTCATGGACTTTAGCCTGCCAGGCTCCTTCGTCCATGGGATTCTCCAGACAAGAATACTAGAGGGCATGTGTTTCCATGCCCTCCTCTGGGGATCTGGTCCAGGGATTGAACCCACATCTCTTATGTTTCCTGCACTGGCAGATGGGTTCTTTACCACTAGCACCACCTGGAAAGCCCATTAATGAATGTCATACTAGGAAGAGAAAACAGGATTTGGACTGAGGTACCAAGACATTCACACACACACACCAAAATTCTCATTTTGATATAATAGCAGAGCTATTGATCTCAGAGAGTCAAGAGGTCAAACAGTATTACAACAAAAGTAATTTTTTTTTCTTCATTTATGGGAGTTGAAGATCTCCCAGTTTTGCAAATATACCCTGTGAGGATTAGAAGATGGAACAAAGCTCTGATAACCTAGTATTCAGGTTTGGTATTGTTAAATATTAAGCAAGCAAACAAACCAATGCAATGCAAAGTTGTCTTTCAGAACCACAGTTTCTTATCCCCAGAAAGAGAGATTCCCAACTAGTGTTCCATAAGTCAAGACAAAACCAAAAATCAAGCTTGAATCCAAAGTGGAGACTCCAATCAGTGCCCCATGAGAGCTGAGGCTGATGACTAAGCTTTTGTTCAAAAAGGGAAATCCTAACCAATATTCCCTTATAGCCAAAGCCAATGCAATAGAGAAGGATACCTTTGTGTTGTCGCATGTGAACTGTGTTATTTATCAAAGAAGTCTTAAACATCCAATTCTAGTGCCTTGTTCCTGAAAGTTTGTTGCTATGAGCTGTGTGTTACACTAGGATTCGTGACCTCCAGAGGAGAGGATTTCAATCTGGGTTCAGAGACAAGGCTTGACTACTTAGAGCTTTCTGTGTAGCAAAGTTTTAACAAAATATAATAGAGATAGGGAAAAACAGAAAGAGTGCCCCCTTGCTAGTTTATAGCAAGATGTTTTATGTCTGTTCTAAAGCTATTAATCAAATAAGAGAGACACCTCAAGGCTGAGGGAGTTTCACCAGGCCCCTCTCCCACAATACGCATTTTTGAGATAGGATGGCATGAGGTGTGTCATCCCCTGGTCATAAAACAACTGACAGGAATACTGGTTTGTTGAACAATTATCATCCCAAGGTCTGAGAAAAGAAAAAGTTAGCCTTAGGTGGAACCATTTTGAAGAAAGGCAAATTCCAAAGCAAATACATAGTTTCATTAACATAAGAAAGATACATTGGTTAGTTTAAGGCAGAACAAGGTGTCCTCAACACAGAATTAAAGAAAACTTCTTCTAATTTTGTGTAGAAAAAGGAAAAAATACACCTGCCACTTTCAGTTTACTTCCTCCTGCCACGTGGGGACCTCTGGTCTTCCTGCCTGTTACCCTCTCATTCCCTTTACCAATAAAATCAAAATCATCATGGGCTAAAAATGCTTCATCAGCAGCAAGCACCTACAGCTGCTCTTGAAACAAATGTGCTCATGGAGCTCCTTGAGAGGGGCCAATATGCTATGGGAATGATGCCCATTAGGGACTAGGCTCTACATTAGCCACCAAAATTATTACTGAACAAAAACTTGGATCTGCTCACCCATGCATAGTAAAGCCAATCCAGTGACCTTGGGTTCTGATGATGGAAAGTGCAACATCTATTTTAAGACACCATACAAGGTGTCCAGGACAATTAATGCTCAAGAGCCTGAACTCCCCCAATGAATTTCAGCAAAAAGCAAGGTGAGGGAGGAAGTGTCCCAGAGTATGTGATCAGCTCATGCACAGTTCTTTGATTGGTTGATTGTGAGGTAACAGGGTGATGTCAAAAGGGTTAACATTTTCAATTCTTAGGCATCAGCAGGTCTGGGGGCTATGCACTCATGGTCATCAGGTAGCTAATTTCTTCCATTTTGCAGCAGTTTTGACACCTGCAAAGCAATTCAGGAAATGTTCATCAGAAATTATTACCTTTCAGAGAAGAGCTAAAGCAGAGGCTATAGGAGAAAGATGTGTTCCAAGAAGGCCCCGTATGGTCCTCCATGGTTACAATTTGTCTCACACAATATATGCTCTTCTTTAATGGGTCTCTGCCATTTCATCTTAGTGATGAACTTTCAACTATTGATGACATTGCCATCTCTTTAGTGAAGATGGCATTAGTTCTCAGTGTAGCACAGTAATTTACTGATTATTGAATAGATCTACACTCTATATTCTTCAGCCCCCTTGTAGTTAGTTTTGGCTATAGGACTTCTTTGGCTAATAAATGTGAAGGAAATATACACAGCCTGAATTTAAAAAAAAAAGAAAATGAAAAAAAACTTCAAGTAGGATAACATCACTAGAGAGATAATCCTCTAACTTACATCAGAATTTGTACAAGTAAGCAATAAAACTTTATTGGATTAAGGAAGAGAGATTACAAGACTAAGGTTATTACAATTCAGTCTAACCTACACTCATTAACATTAACTTATATTCAGAGTACATCATGAGAAACACTGGGATGGATGAAGCACAAGCTGAAATCAAGACTGCTAGGAGGAATATCAATTACCTCAGATATGCAGATGACACCACTCTTATGGCAGAAAGTGAAGAAGAACTAAAGAGCCTCTTGATGAAAGTGAAAGAGAAGACTGAAAAAGTTGGCTTAAAGCTCAACGTTCAGAAAACTAAGATCATGGCATCCAGTCCCATCACTTCATGACAAATAGATGGGGAAACAGTGCAAACAGTGGCTGACTTTATTTTTGGGGCTCCAAAATTATTGCAGATGGTGATTGCAGCCATGAAATTAAAAGGCACTTACTCCTTGGAAGGAAAGTTATGACCAACCTAGATAGCATATTAAAAAGCAGAGACAATACTTTGTCAACAAAGGTCAGTCTAGTCAAGGCTATGGTTTTTCCAGTAGACATGTATGGATGTGAAAATTGGACTATAAAGAAAGCTGAGCACCAAAGAATTGATGCTTTTGAACCGTGATGTTGGAGAAAACTCTTGGTAGCCCCTTGGACTGCAAGGAGATCCAACCAGTCCATCCTAAAGGAGATCAGTCCTGGGTGTTCATTGGAAGGACTTAAGTTGAAGCTGAAACTCCAATACTTTGGCCACCTGATGAGAAGAGCTGACTCATTGGAAAAGACGCTGATGCTGGGAAAGATTGAGGGCAGGAGCAGAAGGGGATGACAGAGGATGAGATGGTTGGATGGCATCATTGACTCGATGAACACGGATTTGGGTAAAAGTCCGGAAGTTGGTGATGGACAGGGAGGCCTGGAGTACTGCAGTTCATGGGGTCGCAAAGAGTCGGATACTACTGAGCGACTGAACTGAACTGAACTGTACATTTATTTTATTTGGTTTATCACATTGAGCTTCATGATTCTAGTGAGTTTGTGATAAAGATGAGTTTTGCCACATTTTTATGACCATTTGACTTGACTTCGTTAGTATGTGACATAACCTTTCTACACAGTATTAGAAGTGACTAAGATTTGTAATCATTTAGGATCATATTGACCTCATGAGAAGAGTTGACTCATTGGAAAAGACTTAGATGCTGGGAGGGATTGGGGGCAGGAGAAGAAGGGGACGACCGAGAATGAGATGGCTGGATGGCATCACTGACTCAATGGACGTGAGTCTGAGTGAACTCCAGGAGTTGGTGATGGACAGGGAGGCCTGGTGTGCTGCGATTCATGGGGTTGCAAAGAGTCGGACATGACTGAGCGACTGAACTGAACTAAACTGAGGATCATAGTAGGCCTTTTCGAAGCCCATGTAGATTGTAGCATTGGTTTCAAAACTTTCTCCTTTTTGTTTATTGGGGTTGCTCCTTGTCTTTGCTGAGTACTGGCTTATATGACTTTAGTTATAAAGTTTAAGATAAATTCTTATACCATTAAAAAAAAAAAAGAAAGAAAAATAGAGAAAAATGATGCAATTTTACTCAAGCTGTATATTCTAGAAATTAAGTATCCTTCTGATTAAAGTAATAGTTCTAATAGTGAGACCATTTTTACCTCTATGATACAAAACCTAGTACAGTGACTTAGAAACAATAGGTGCTTAAAACATATTTACTAAAATGCACCTATAAATATATTTATATTTTCTTTTAAATTATTTGCCTCCTGAGGGTAAAGACTGTTACATTTTTGTGTTCTGTATGATGCTTTGATCTTATTAGAAGTTTGGCAAACATTTAATTCGAATTTAATAAGTGAGGCTGCCAGTGATCAAATTGGGGAGATATAGTTCTTGAGCCAGACTTCCCAAGAAGTGCAGGTGCAGCTGGAATTACTTTGGTCATATTTTTCTTATAGAACAGATATATTTTCTCACTTATCTACATATGTCTATTGCCCTCTTGACATGAACATCACAATTAGCAATTCAATATGTCTCCTTTGTTGTTATTGTTGTTGAGTCACAGTCATGTCCTACTCTTTGAAACCCCATGGACTGAAGCACACCAGGCTTCCCTATCCTTCAGCAGCACCCAGAGTTTGATCAATCTCGTATCCATTGATCCAGGGATGCCATACAACCATCTCATCCTCTCTTGACCCTTCTTCTCCCGCCTACAGTCTTTCCGAACATCAGGCTCTTTTCCAATGAATCGCATCTTCTCATCAAGCGGCCAAAGTATTGGAGTTTCAGCTTCAGCCCCAATCCTCCCAATGCATATTCAGGGTTGGTTTCCTTTAGGATTGACTGATTTGATTTCCTTCCTGCCCAAGGGACTCTCAAGAGTCCCTTGAGACTCACAAGGACTCTCACCACAGTTCAAAGACATCAATTATTTGGTGCTCAGATTTTTATATTGTCCAGCTCTCACATCCATAAATGACTACTGGAAAAACCATAGTTTTGACTTACAGACCTTTGTAGTCAAAGTAATCTTTGCTTTTTAACATGTTGTCTAGGTATGCCATTTTTCCCCCCCCCAAGGTGCAAGCTTCTTTTAATTTCATGGATGCAGTCACTGTCCACAGTGACTTTGGAGCCCAAGAAAATAAATTCTGTCACTGTTTCCATTGTTTCTCCATCTATTTGACATGAAGAGATGGGACCAGAAGTCATGATCACAGTGTTCTGAATTTTGAGTTTTAAGCCATCTCTTTCATTTTTCTAGATGATCCAGAGAGATGATATGGGGTGGGAGATGGGAGGGGGGTTAAGGCTTGGGAACTCATGTACACCCGTGACTGATTCATGTCACTGTATGGCAAAACCAATACAGTATTGTAAAACAAAATAAAGTAAAAATAAAATTAAAAAAAAGAGAGTCTTTAATTCCTCCTCACTTTCTGCCATAAGGCTTGTGTCACCTACTTATCTGAGGTTATTGATACTTCTCCCCACAGTCTTGATTCCCACTTGTGCTTCATCCAGCCCATCATTTTGAATGATGTATTCTGCATAGTAGTTAAATAAGCAGGATGGCAATATACAGCCTTGATGTACTCCTTTTCCTATTTGGAACCAGTCTGTTGTTTCACGTCGAGTTATAACTGTTGCTTCTTGACTTGCATGCAGTTTTCTCAGGAGGCAAATGAGGTGTTCTGGTATTCCCATCTCTTTCAGAAATTTCCATAGTTTGTTTTGATCCACACAGTAAAATGCTTTAACATAGTCAAGAAACAGAAGTAGATGTTTCTCTGTAATTCTCTAGCTTTTACTATGATCCAACAGATGTTGAAAATTTTATCTCTGATTCCTCTGTCTTTTCTAAATCAACATGTACATCTGGAAATTCTTGGTTCACATACTGTTGAAGCCTAGCTTGAAGGATTTTGAGTATTACTTTGGTAGGATGTGAAATGAACACAGTTTTGTGGTAGTCAGAACATTCTTCTGCATTTCCCTTATTTGGGATTGGGATAAAAACTGACATTTTCCTGTCCTGTGACCACTGTTGAGTTTTGCAAATTTGTTGGCATGTTTAGTGCAGCACTTTCACAACATCATCTTTTAGGATCTGAAATAGCGTAGCTGGAATTCTATCATATCCACTAGCTTTGTTCCTAGTGATGCTTCCTATGGCCCACTTTACTTCACATCCCAGGATATCTGGCTCTAAGTGAATGATAACACCATTGTGGTTATTGGGTCAAGACCTTTTTTGTATATATCTTTTGTGTATTCTTGCCACTTATACTTAATATCTTCTGCTTCTTTTAGTTCAATAGCATTTCTGCCCTTTCTTGTGCCTATTTTTGCACAAAATGTTCCCTTGGTATCTCTAATTTTCTTGAAGAGATCTCTAGTCTTTCCCAGTCTATTGTTTTCCTCTGTTTCTTTGCATTGATCACTTAGGAAGGCTTTCTTATCCCTCCTTGATATACTATGGAGCTCTGCTTTCAGATGAGTATACTTTTCCTTTTCTCCTTTGCTTTTCACTTCTCTTCTTTTAACAGCTATTTCTAAGGCCTCCTCAGACAACTATTTTGTCTTTTTTTTTTCTTTCTTTCTTTTGGGGATGGTTTTGGTCACCACCTTCTTTACAATGTTACAAACATAGATTGTCAGGCACACTGTCTATCTGATCTAACACCTGGAATATATTTTTCACTTCCACTGTATAATCATAAGGGATTTGATTTACCTGAATGGCATAATGGTTTTTTGTACATTCTTCAATTTAAGTCTGAATCTCTCCTTTTTCTAACTCAATTAATTATAGTATTTAGTAATGTGTTTGTTTTACTCTAACTTTGGGATGTTCTTGCTTGATGAATAGTGGTACAATTTTTTTATTTTTTAGTTTTTATATGATTTCTACTTATGCAGTGTCATGCAAAACTTGTAATATTTTATCATGAATCTTGAAATACTGGATTCTGATAAATATTTTTAAAATAGAAATTTAAAAGTATTTCTTGGTAGCATTTCTAATATTGTCAGAGTTTAAACAGCATATTGTTGATTCTTCAAATTAATTCATGTTTAACAAATGCTTTCTAGTCACCTAACACTGTGTTAAGTTTCAGAAATGTGAAAAAAGGTTGTATAAAACATTTCTCTCAAGGAACTCATCATCCAGTCAGGAAGATATGCATAAACTCAAAATGTCAACATCTTGGTGAATACTCACGTTAGATTACTTAGGAGGAGAGAGGAGGGTTTAAACCTAATACCACTCATAAGCAGGTTAAGGCAAATGGAAGTGAAGAAAGAGGGGATAAGGTTAGAAAAATCTAAAAAGTGAGTTATTTCCTAAGGATGTTATCACATAGTATAAGAACTTGTGTAAAATTCCAGGCATACAGAACAGCATAGGAGGCATACACAACTTATATCCTTTGATATACATTCATTCTTATAAAATAATGTTTCAGGATATACAGGAGAAAGAAGGAAATTAGATTAGAGAGTTTCAGGATCATACCACAAAATACCAAATTAGAGTTACACTTTTGGCTAACAGGAAATAAGTTGTGAAGGGTTTTTAAAAGAGTTGTACAAGCAGTTAGGATAATTTGTAATATAAAGTTTCATAATTAGGAAACAATCATATATTTGATTATTATTTCTACCATCTTTATGCCTTATTAAATATAAGTTAATTTTAACTCAAACATTACAGAATGTACAGTAGTTGATTAAAACTCTGGTTGTGTTTTACAGTAAGAAACCAAATCTAGGTTTTCTATCTTTGTATATTCAGATTATTATGAAGGCCTTTATTTTTTAGAAATTTCATTTTATTAATCTTGATAATCCAGAAGATTTTTTAGATATTTCCCCAATTTTAGTGACTAGCTAAGGGGATTTCCTTCTACTGCAACTTCTGGTGTTTAGTTAGGATCATAGGGATGTTTTGCTAACTGCTGTTCTATGGCTTCCTTGCTCATATGCCCAGTGATATTTTGCTGGTCTCAGACCATCTTTCCCATCACTGCTGTCTCCCCTACTCTGCTGATCCTCAGGCAACCCACAGATGTGTTCCTGTATATCACCAAATTATTTCCCATTTCTGTCTACCTTTCACTGAGGGGTACAACAGAAAACCTGATTGGGGTCCTAGAGACAGTTCCGTTTGTATCTGATAGTTATTCTCTTCTCAGATAGGCTAGATTAGGATAGTTACACAAATAGTTTTAGAAATCTCACTAGGGGATTGTAGATAGAGAAATGTAGGAAATTTGAGAAGACCGCTATAATTTAATGATCACTTGGGAAAGCTATCAGAGTATTGTGAAAAGAAACAGACTTCAGTTCAGTTCAGTTGAGTCACTCAGTCATGCTTAACAATAAAACCATAAGTGAAAGCATACAATTTGCCTCAGGCCATTAAGTGGAAAAAGAGGACCTACATCCTGTTGATTGAGGTCAGCAAGATAATGATCCTAAGGAAATGCTCTTTGCATATACAAAGGACATAAAAATAAGGGAAAGGAGACCTGTCAAAGTAGATGACCCTCATTATAGTGACATTTGAGATGACCTGACATATTTTAGCATGTGTAAGTACCCTTTTTCTGATTTGAATAACACTATGACAGTGCTCTCCTTTCCCTGCTGTGTCCACAAATCCTTTTGGTCTGTGTCTCCTTTCTCTAGGTCTGTGTCTCCACTCCTTCCCAGTAAATAGATTCATCAGTACTGTTTCTTTTTTTTTTTTTCCCCTAGATTCCATATATATGCTTTAATATATTTACTTTTCTCTTTCTGGAATTACTCTGTATAACAGACTCTAGGTTCATCTACCTCATGAAAACTGGTTCAAATTCATTCCTTTTTATGTCTAAGTAATATTCCAGTGAATACGTGTACCACAACTTATTTATCCATTCATCTGTGGATGGACATCTAGGTGGCTTCCATGTCCTATCTATTGTAAATTGTGCTGCAATGAACATTGGGATACATATGTCAATTTCCCCCCCCAGTCCTAGGTTTATTCAACACAATTATTTTACTCTACACAACAAAGTACAAACCCAAACTCATCTAAAATACTACAAAGTTACAAAACTCAAAACAGAAAATTTATAGTACTGAATGCATAGTAAAAGCCAAAAAGACAAAGTACATATTGCCAAGGTAACCTGGAAGACCACCGTGAATATCAACACAATAGAATGGGGGCAGAATGGAAGACTGGGAGGTGGGGGTATTGTTCAGTAATTGCCAGGCAGAACTGACTTTCAGCTCAGCAGTTTCAGAGAGATGGGGTGATGTGTGAATGTGTGCCAGTGCACACATATGTACATGAAAAGAACCATCTGGGGCAGAAAATGGTGGGAGGGGATGTGTTTGACCTTAGAGGTCAGAAAAAGACTCAGACAGGGGAACAGGGCCAGACTAACAGTACTTGCAGTTGCATAAAAGCAAGCCTTTCCTGTGGGACTCCATACCATATGGGCCGCAAGTCATGTGTAGAATGGGAAAATGTGCTTCCAGGCAGGGGCTGTACCAACACCTGGGGTCCCCTGCTCAATCTTGCTGGCTTTGCCGCTAAGCTGACTCTCAGGATCTAGAAATGTGGAACCTCTTTAGCTAGAAAATTGGAGGGCATCTTTGCAAACACGACCCCAAACCCACATCACTCCTACTGTGGGAACTTTGCTACCCAGGGAGACAGTCTCAATCACTGCCTCCACCTCCAAAGCCTACCCCCAAGGGAGGAATTTCTTTCCTATTATCTCATTTTAGCTAGAAAAGTGACAAGAGTGAGCTGGATGGGATCTGATCCACAAGGGCTGATCTTCAGTGGCCCTGCTTATCCAGAGGATTTGGAGCTGAAAAGCTCAGTTGGTGGTGGCGGCAAAGGAAGTGGGAGCGCTGCCACACGGAAGACCTGCAGCAAGGGAAACGTGACCTTCTCCAAATCCGTGGGAGTGACCTTCAGTACATGAGAGGCGGTATGCTCTCGGGAGAGCTGAATCACCTGGGGGTGGCCAAAGCCAGAGGGCCAGCACAGTGGTGGTGGTGATCTCCTGGCCATCCATTTCTGCTCTGTACATGTGCTTCAGAGCCTTCTCAGCCTCATCTGGATTCTCAAATTCCACATGTGTGCAAACTTTAGAGAGATGAGGGTGCATTCTTTTCACAGGAATGTCAATCATTTCAGTTTTCCTATAGGTGGAGAATATCTCCATGATGCGATCCTGGTCACATTCCTGGTGAGACTCCTAATGTGTACTTTGGTGGATTTTGGGAAAGACTCCATTTTTTCCTTTCCTTTTCATCTCTTTTGAGTGATTTGAACTTGTAGCTGCAATGCCACCTGTTCTCATGTCTGTGCAGTAACGTACATGGAGAGCCGGAGGAGCTGCTGAAGCTGGAGCTGCAGGATGTGCTGGAACTCCCTAAGCGGCTCCAAGCTGAAGATGAACTGGAGCCAGTGCTGGGCTGGAGACTGAACTGAAGGTAGAGTTGGACTGAGACCTGGTGCTACTGCTCTCACTGGAACCACTGCACCTCTCCCGAGTCTTACCCCTGCCACAGTCTTTCTCCCTCTACTCCTTGGTGGACACTCTATCTTTAGAGCAATCCTTGGACATCTCATCAAAGCGTTCTTCACGTTTGATGGGAGAAGGTGCTCTCAGTTCAGTTCAGTTCAGTCGCTCAATCGTGTCGGACTCTTTGCGACCCCATGAATCACAGCACGCCAGGCCTCCCTGTCCATCACCATCTCCCGGAGTTCTCTCAGACCCGCGTTCATCGAGTCAGTGATGCCATCCAGCCATCTCATCCTTGGTCGTCCCCTTCTTCTCCTGCCCCCAATCCCTCCCAGTATCAAAATCTTTTCCAATGAGTCAACTCTTCTCATGAGGTGGCCAAAGTACTGGAGTTTCAGCTTTAGCATCATTCCTTCCAAAGAAATCCCAGGGTTGATCTGCTTCAGAATGGACTGGTTGGATTTCCTTGCAGTCCAAGGGACTCTTAAGAGTCTTCTCTAGCACTGGACTTTTCAAAATTGTTTTCTTTGACTCCTACCAAGCTCTTCTCTTTCACTCCTGATAAATCCATTCTCCCTTTTGAGGTGTTCAAAGCAGCAAAGGCGACCTCATGTATCTGAACTCTCATTTCTAACTTGAGTCTGAAAAACGATCCCTAATTGATTGCAATTTATACCAAAGTGCAGCATCTTCCCACCACCAGGACCTTCTCCTGCACTCCTCAGCCTCCACATGTGTCTTTTTGATGATTTCCTCAGGATATACACCCAGTAGTGAGACTGTGGGATCCTATGGGAGATTTATGCCTAGTTTTCTGAGGAATCTCTATACTGTTCTCCATAATGGCTGTATCAATTTATATTCTCAGCAACAGTTCAGGAGGGTTCTCTTTTGTCCATATCCTTCCAGCACTTATTGTTTACAGATTTTTTTGATGATGGCTCTTCTGGCTGCTCTGAGGTGATATCTCATTGTACTTTTTATTTGTTTATCTTTAATAATAAGCACTATTGAGCACCTTTTCATGTGTTTATCAGTCATCTGTATATCTTCTTTGGAGAAATGTCTGTTTCGGTCTTCTGCTCATTTTTTTGATTGGGTTGTTTTTCTAATATTGAGCTGCCTGAGCCACTTTATATTTTGGAGATTAATCCATTGTCAGTTGGTTCGTTTGCACTTATTTACCCATTCTGAGGGTTTATTTTCATCTTGTTTATAGTTTTCTTTCCTGGGTGAAATCTTATAGATTTAACTAGATGCCATTTATAAATTTCTTTAGTTTTTAATTCTGTTACTCTAGGAGGTGGATCAAAGATGATCTTTGTGTAATTTATGCCAAACAGTGTTCTGCCTATGATTTCTTCTAAGAGTTTTATAGTTTCTGGCCTTACATTTACATCTTTAATCCATTTTGAGTTTATGTTTTGTGTATGGTGTTAGAAAGTATTCTAATTTTGTTCTTTTACATGTAACTGTCCAGTTTTCCTAGCATTATTTATTGAAGAGGTTGTCTTTTATCCATTGCATATTCTTCCTTCATTTGTCAAAGATAAGATGCCCATAGGTACATGAGTTTATGTCTGGACTTTCTATCTTGTATCATTGGTATATTTTGCTGTTTTGATGCCAGATCAATAGTGCCTGGATTACTGTAGTTTTTTGATATAGTCCAAAGTCAGGAAGATTGATTCCTCCACCTCTGTTTTTCTTTCTTGAGTCCCTTGACTATTCAGTCTTTTTTTTTTTTTTCATAAAAATTGTAATTCTTTTTTCTAATTCTATGAGAAATGCCATTAGTAATTTGAAAGAGATTGCATTGAATCTCTAGATATATTTGGGTAGTATAGTTATTTTCACAAAATTGATTTTTCTAATCTAGTAACATGGAAAATCTATCCATCTGTTTATGTCATCTTTGATTTTTCTCATCAGTGTCTTGTAGTTTGCTGAGTACAGATCTTTTACCTCCTTAAGTAAGTTTATTCATAGGTATTTTATTATTTTTGTTACAATGATGAAATTGTTTCCTTAATTTTTCTTTTTGATCTTTTGATGTTAGTGTATAGGGATGTAAGAGATTGCTGTGTTTTATTTTTTTATCCTGCCACTTCACTAAATTCATTGATTAATGTGCTTAGTCACTCAGTCATGTCTGATTTTTTGTGACCTAAGCACTGTAGCCCACCAGACTCCTCTGTTCATGAGGATTCTCCAGGTAAGAATACTAGAGTAGGTTGCCATGCCCTCCTCTAAGGGATCTTCCCAACCAAGGGATCAAACCCAAGTCTCTCACATTGCAGGTAGATTCTTTGCCATCTGAGCCACAAGGAAAGCCCATGAATACTGGACTGGGTAGCCTATCCATTCTTCATGGGATCTTCCTGACCCAGGAATCAAACCGGAGCCTCCTACATTATAGGCAGATTCTTTACCAGCTGAGCTCCCAGAAAGCCCTAAATTTATCAATTAGCTCTAGTAATTTTCTGGTGGCATCTTTAAAGTTTTCTATGTATATGATCATGTCATCTGCAGACAGTGAGACTTACTTCTTTTCCAATTTAGATTCCGTTTCTTTCTTTTCCTTCTCTGGTGGCTGTGGTTAAGACTTCCAAAATTATGTACTGAACAATAGTCATGAGAGTTGGCACCTTTGTTTTGCTTCTAATTTTACGGAGAAATATTTTCAGTTTTTCACCATTGAGAATTTTTTGTTGTGGGTCTATTATATATGGTCATAATTATGTTGAAGTGAGTTCCTTCTATGTGCACTTTCTGGAGAGTGTCTGTCATAAATGTGTGTTGAATTTTGCTGAAATCTCTCTCTGCATCTATTGAGATGATCATATGGTTTTTCTTTTTCAGTTTGTTTATATAGTGTATAACATTGGTTAGTTTGCATATACTGAGGAATCCTTGCATCCCTGCGATAAAGTCAGTCATGATGTATGATCCTTTTAATGTATTGTTGGGTTCTGTTTGCTAGAATTTGCTGAGGATTTTTGAATCCATGTTCATCACTGATATTGGCCTATAATTTTCTTTTTTTTGCATGACATCGTTGTCAGGTTGTGGTGTCAGGTTATGGTGGCCTCATAGAATGAGCCTGGTGATTTCCCTCCCTCTGCGATTTTTTTGAAAGAGTTTGAGCAATATATATATTAGCTTTTCTCTAATTGTTTACTAGAATTTGCCTGTGAAGCCATCTGGCCCTGAACTTTTGCTTGTTGAAAATTCTTAATCACAGTATTGATTTCACAGCTTGTGATTGGTCTGTTCATATTTTATAGATCTTCCTGGTTCTTTCTTCGGAAGCTATACTTTTCTAAGAACTTTTTTCATTTCTTCTAAGTTGTCCATTTTATTGGCATATAGTTGTCCATAGTAGTCTCTTTGTATTTCTGTGCTGTCTGTTGCAATTTTTCCATTTTAATTTCTAATTTTATTGCTTCAAGTTTTCTTACTTTTTTCCTTGATGTGGTTGGCTGATGATTTATGACTTGTTTATCTTCTCAAAGAACCAGCTTTTAGTTTTATTAATATTTTTGTGGTTTCTTTCATTTATTTCTCCTTTTATCTTTATGATTTATTTGCTGTCATCAACTTTAAGGATTTTTGTTCTTTGTTTCTTGTTATTTTAGGTGTAAGTTGTGTCTGACTCTTTGCAACCCCATGGACTGCAGCATGCCAGACTTTCCTGTCCATCACCAACCCCTGGAGTTTGCTCAAACTCAACCTCAACCTCATGTCCATTGAATCAGTGATGCCATCCAACCATCTTGTCCTCTGTCATCCCCTTCTCTTCATGCCTTCGATCTTTCCAGCATCAGGGTTTTTTCCAATAAGTCGAATCTTTGCATCAGGTGGCCAAAGTATTGGAGATTCAGCTTCAGCATTAGTCCTTCCAGTGAATATTTAGGACTGATTTCCTTTAGGATTTACCGGTTTGATCTCCTTACAGTCCTAGGGACTTTCAAGAGTCTTCTCAAGCATGACATTTCAAAAACATCAATTCTCGAGTGCTCAGCCTTCTTAATGCTAAAACTATCACATTCATATGTGACTACTGTAAAAACTGTAGTTTACTAGATGGCCCTTTGTTTTCTCTGCTTTTTAATACAATGTCTAGGTTTGTCATAGCTTTTCTTCCAGTTAACAAGCATCTTTTAATTTCATGGCTTCAATCATCATCTGCAGTGATTTTGGAGTTCAAGAAAATAAACTCTGTCACTGTTTCCATTGATTCCCCTTGTATTTGCCATGGAATGATGGGGTTGGATGCCATGACCTTAGTTTTTGAATGTTGAGTTTTAAGCCAGGTTTTTAACTCTCTTCTTTCACCTTTATCAAGAGGCTCCTTAGTTCCTTTAGGTGTAAGATTAGGTTGCTTATTTAATATTTTCTTCCTTTCTTGATATACAGTTGAATTGCTATAAATTTCCCATTGGCATTCTTTTGCTGTATTGCAAAGACTTGTGGTTATCATGTTTTCATTGTCATTTGTTTCTAGGTTTTTTTTTTTTTTTTAATTTCTTTTATTTCCTCCCTTACCAGTTGGTTATTCAGAAGTATGTTGTTTAGACTCCAAGTGTTTGTGCTTTCCACAGGTTTTTGTTTTTGTTTTTGTTTTTTCCATGTGATTTGTATGTAATCTTACCAGTGTTTTGGTCAGAAAAAAACTACATGATACAATTTAAATTCTCTTAAATTATCCAAAGACTGACTTGTGACCCAAGATGTGATGTGTACTGGAGAAAGTTCATGTGCATTTGAGAAAATAGTGTATTCTACTGTTTTTAGATGAAATGTCTTATAGATATCAATTATTTACAATGGGTCCAATGTAGCATTAAAACTTATGTTTCCTTATTAATTTTCTGTCTCGATACTCTGTCCATTGGTGTGAGTGAGGTATGAAAGACCCCCACTAATATTGTTTTACTGTCTATTTCCCCTTTAGATTTGTTAGCATTTGCCTTATGTATTGTGGTACTGCTATGTGGGTTCATATATACTTATAATTGTTATAGCTTCTTGAATTGATCCCTTAATCATTATATAGTGTCCTTCCTTGTCTCTTGTAGCAGTTTTTATTTTAAAGTCTATATTATCTAATACTAATAATACAACTCCATTTTATTAAAATTTCTATTTGCATGTAATATCTTTTTACAACCTCTCACTTTCAGTTTGTATGTGTTACTAGATCTGACTGAAGTGTGTCTCTTGTAGAGAGTATATATACAGGTTTTTTTTTTTTGTATCCACTTAGCAAGTGTGTCTTTTGATTGGAGAATTTAATCCATTTGCATTCAAGGTAATTATTGATGTTTGATCCTATTACCATTTACTTTATTGTTTTAGGTTTATTTTTGTAGGTCTTTTCTTTCTCTGTGTTTCCTGTCTGGAGAAGTTCCTTTAGAATTTGTTGTAAAGCTTTTTGACTGTTCTGAATTATCTTAGCTTTTCCTTGTTTGTAAAGCTTTTGCCAACTCTGTTGAATGTGAATATGATCCTTGCTAGGTACAGTAATCTTGGTTGTAGATTTTTCCCTTTCTTCATTTTAAGCATATCTTGCCACTCCCATCTGGTATGCTGAGTTTCTGCTGAAAGATCAGATTTTAACCTTGTGCAGATTCTCTTGTGTCACATGAGTGTATGTTCCTCTGTTCTTTGTCTCATCACAACAAAGATTTGGAGTGACAGACATTAAAGCCCTCAGCGCATCACAACTCTCAGGTCTTGGACAAACTGTGTTATAGCTCTTAGGCAAATCAGTGTTACAGCTCTATTTTATTTAGAAGATAGCAGGAGAACCCATCGTCAAAGTGTGAGGGCATGCCAACCCAAAGACTTGAAGGGAAGAGAGTGGAGGAGCATGTGGGAGAGGGAGAGAGAGAGAAAGAGCGCAAGCACATGGGAGAGGAAGAGAGAGAGAAAGCGCTTTGGCTCCTCCTTTTATATGTTTTTCCTCCACCTGGGCCTGCCCTATGCAAATTGGGCTTAGCCAGGACAGCTGTTTGTTCTACCTGAAGTCTTCACTCTGGTCCTCGGACCTTCTTTTGTTCTATTTTCATGGGCTTTTCCCTTCCTTGTCTTTTAGCCACCGCCATTTTGGACTCCTTTTCCCTATTCTACCTACCTAACATCTTGTATGTTATTTTGTGCTTTTCTCTTGTTCCTTTTAATATTTGTGTTTAACTTTTGTTAGTTTGGTTCATATGGCTCTTGGCATGTTTCCCTTTGGCTTTTATTCTGTATGGGACTCTATAGACTTCCTGGATTTTGGTTAACTATTTACATTCCCATGTCTGGCGTGTTTGAGGCTATAATATCCTCAACTATTTTCTCACGCACTTTCTTTTACTCTTCTTCTTCTGG
>SJXO01006766.1:0-44856 GCA_006408615.1 Connochaetes taurinus
GTCCTGGGTGTTCATTGGAAGGACTGATGCTAAAGCTGAAATTCCAATACTTTGGCCACCTCATGTGAAGAGTTGACTCCTTGGAAAAGACTCTGATGCTGGGAGGGATTGAGGGCAGGAGAAGGGGAAGACAGAGGATGAGATGGCTGGATGGCATCACCCACTCGATGGACGTGAGTCTGAGTGAACTTCGGGAGTTGGTGATGTACTGGGAGGCCTGGCGTGCTGCGATGACCTGGGAAGACCAAATCTCGCACTGATTTCATGGAGCAGTTTTTTTACCACCTCCTCAGCCTTCTCTGGGTGGGAAGGCCTTCAATCCATCCTGCGAATGTATCTGTCATGACTAATAGCTATTTATACCCTTGAGACACTGGCATCTGGGTGAAGTCCCTCTGCCAGTCCTCTCCTGGGTAGGTCCCACGAGTGTTTTACTTTTTAATATGTCTGTTTTAATGGTGGACTGAAGGATCTAATTGCCATGAAAAGCTATAGTCCTTCCTAAAAACTGCTTGATTTTGTGTTGCCAACCTAGGACATCCCATTTTTTATATCAAGTGGTCAAGGCACACACTTTACAGAAATCAGTGGCATTATTAACATTACCAAAAATCTCAGAACTCTTTTGCTGCCTGGTCAAGGGTACTCTCACAAGCACCTTATGGCCATATGGTTCACTCCCTTGGGAATACATCAGTTGTCTACGAAATGAAGTTATTTCGAAATTCCACTTCCAATACTAAACTACCCTGCTGCATGCAGATATGGCAAAAATATTACAGGGGATTCATATATATCCAGTCCTGTCATCAGTAGGTTAAGGACAGCTTCCCACAGCCTCTTCCTAAATAGCCTCTTTGTGATCGTCAACCATGAGGTTTTTTGGTAAGACATCAGAGAAAAACTGCTCTTGAGCATTACTGTATGGAACCTTATCAGATACTGTTAACTAATGCAGCAGTGAAACTCCAGAATGTCAATTCTTCCATACATATTTTACAGCTAAAGAAGAGTCTCAGAAATGACACAACTGGAAGTCTATTCCAGCAGAGGACTTCAGACTGAGGATTTTCCAAGATGCTCTAAAGCAGCTGGTCTCCAAACCAGCTGACCAAAGACCTTCAGAATAAATAGAGGACTTCAGATAAGGGATAGCTTCTGCCCAAGACGTCAGACCAACACCTGTGGTAAAGCCCTGTTTTGTCTACCATGATACTGTAAATCAATTTTACTTCCAAAAAAAAAAAAAAGAAACCCCAAAAACCCCTATTTTATTTTTCATCTGCTTGCCCATAGTTACTCTTCTCATTTCTATTGATCCCTAGTTGTTATCCATCCATAATGACCTGTTTTCTCTTTTCTTTCCTCTTTGTTAGGTCAGAGCATACTCATTCGAATACCATTTTTCATGCTTATATCATGCTCACACGCTCAGTCATGTCTGACTCTTGGCAACTCCATTGATGGCTCCTCTGTCCATAGGGTTCTCCAGGCAAGAATACTAAGAGTGGGGTGTCATTTCCTCCTCCAGGGTATCTTCCCCAATCTTAGATTATCCTAAATAATTGCCACTGCTCGAAATCTTACCAACTTCTGGGTATGCCATCCATTGGCAGATCACCATGACAAATATATATGAACAGTTCTAGTCTCACCAAATGACACTATGGAGAATTAAAGTCAGTGGCTTTTCCATTATCATCTACAGGGACAAATTATCTTAGTCAAATCAACCTGTGACTTTGCTAGTACCCCTCTCTCCCAGTCTTGAGGGGGACTATATCCTTAACCTGTGGCGTTTAACCCAACACTGGTAGTTGGAATGAGATTTTATAAATAAAATTGCAATAAATTTTCATGGACAAATCCAACAAGCTACCCACAGAACGCAGAACAATACTAACCTATACTTGAATTTGAAAAATAGTTACAGGAAGCAATATTGTATTTTTTTAAGAAAATATTTAATTGGTCGTTTTCTAGAAGGAAAGATTTTATCTAGTACGAAAATTTGTAGTCGGAGTACCAAGAAAACGTGGGCAATACAAGTTGTTTTTCAAGTTAACACATGACTAGTAAGCATCAATTGGGTGCTCATTTCTGAGAGGAAGTATGAGAAATGACCTGAAGCAGCTGGTAATCTGGTTCAGGAGACAAGAAAATGGCAAGATAATAAACAACCAATGATTTAAATAGATTAAGACACTGATAAGAACTACTCCAAGTCGAGATATCTTTCACTTGCAAATATTATGGAGGACTAACCTGGTAACACAGTGGATAGGAATCTGCCTGCCAGTACAGGGGACACAGGTTTGATCACTGGTCGGAGAAGATTCCAGTTCAGTTGCTCAGCTGTGTCCAACTCTACGACCCCATGGACTGCAGCACGCCAGACCTCCCTGTCCATCACCAACTCCCAGAGTTCACTCAAACTCATGTCCATTGAATCAGTGATGCCATCCAACCATCTCATCCTTTGTCATCCCCTTCTCCTTCCACCTTCAATCTTTCCCAGCATCAAGGTCTTTTCAAATGAGTCAGTTCCTCGCTCAGGTAGCCAAAGTATTGTAGTTTCAGCTTCAACATCAGTCCTTCCAATGAATATTCAGGACTGATTTCCTTTAGGATGGACTGGTATCAAATCAACCTGTGACTTTGCTAGTACCCCTCTCTCCCAGTCTTGAGGGGGACTATATCCTTAACCTGTGGCGTTTAACCCAACACTGGTAGTTGGAATGAGATTTTATAAATAAAATTGCAATAAATTTTCATGGACAAATCCAACAAGCTACCCACAGAACGCAGAACAATACTAACCTATACTTGAATTTGAAAAATAGTTACAGGAAGCAATATTGTATTTTTTTAAGAAAATATTTAATTGGTCATTTTCTAGAAGGAAAGATTTTATCTAGTACGAAAATTTGTAGTCGGAGTACCAAGAAAACGTGGGCAATACAAGTTGTTTTTCAAGTTAACACATGACTAGTAAGCATCAATTGGGTGCTCATTTCTGAGAGGAAGTATGAGAAATGACCTGAAGCAGCTGGTAATCTGGTTCAGGAGACAAGAAAATGGCAAGATAATAAACAACCAATGATTTAAATAGATTAAGACACTGATAAGAACTACTCCAAGTCGAGATATCTTTCACTTGCAAATATTATGGAGGACTAACCTGGTAACACAGTGGATAGGAATCTGCCTGCCAGTACAGGGGACACAGGTTTGATCACTGGTCGGAGAAGATTCCAGTTCAGTTGCTCAGCTGTGTCCAACTCTACGACCCCATGGACTGCAGCACGCCAGACCTCCCTGTCCATCACCAACTCCCAGAGTTCACTCAAACTCATGTCCATTGAATCAGTGATGCCATCCAACCATCTCATCCTTTGTCATCCCCTTCTCCTTCCACCTTCAATCTTTCCCAGCATCAAGGTCTTTTCAAATGAGTCAGTTCCTCGCTCAGGTAGCCAAAGTATTGTAGTTTCAGCTTCAACATCAGTCCTTCCAATGAATATTCAGGACTGATTTCCTTTAGGATGGACTGGTGGATCTCCCAAGGGACTCTCAAGAGTCTTCTCCAACACCACAGTTCAAAAGCATCAATTCTTTGGCGCTCAGCTTTCTTTATAGTCCAACTCTCACATCCATACATGACTACTTGAAAAACCACAGCCTTGACTAGACAGACCTTTGCTGGCAAAGTAATGTCTCTGCTTTTTAATATGCTGTCTAGGTTGGTCATAACTTTCCTTCCAAGGAGTAAGCGTCTTTTAATTTCATGGCTGCAGTCACCATCTGCAGTGATTTTGGAGCCCCCCCCCCACCACCGCCCCAAATAAAGTCTGCCACTGTTTCCCCATCTACTTGCCATGAAGTGATGGGACCAGATGCCATGATCTCAGTTTTCTGATGAGCTTTAGGGCAACTTTTTCACTCTCCTCTTTCACTTTCATCAAGAGGCTTTTTAGTTCCTCTTCACTTTCTGCCATAAGGGTGGTGTCATCTGCGTATCTGAGATTATTGATATTTCTCCTGGCAATCTTGATTCCAGCTTGTTCTTCATCCAGCCCAGCGTTTCTCATGATGTATTCTGCATATAAGTTAAATAAGCAGGGTGACAATATACAGCCTTGATGTACTCCTTTTCATATTTGGAACCAGTCTGTTGTTCCATGTCCAGTTCTAACTGTTGCTTCCTGACCTGCATACAGACTTCTCAAGAGGCAGGTCAGGTGACTTGGTATTCCCATCTCTTTCAGAATTTTCCAGTTTGTTGTGATCCACACAGTCAAAGGCTTTGGCATAGACAATAAAGCAGAAATAGATGTTTTTCTGGAACTCTTGCTTTTTCAATTATTGAAACAGGAGATGGCAAGAGTGAACATCGACATTTTAGGAATCAGTGAACTAAAATGGACTAGAATGGGTGAATTTAACTCAGATGACCATTATATTCACTACTGTGGGCAGGAATCCCTTAGAAGAAACGGAGTAGCCATCATAGTCAACAAAAGAGTCCAAAATGCAGTACTTGGATGCATTCTCAAAAGTGACAGAATGATCTCTGTTCATTTCCAAGGCAAACCATTCAATATCGTGGTAATCCAAGTCTATGCCCCAACCAGCAATGCTGAAGAAGCTGAAGTTGAATGGTTCTATGAATACCTACAAGACCTTCTAGAACTGACACACAAAAAAGATGTCCTTTTCATTACAGGGGACTGGAATGAGAAGATTCCACATGCCAACTAAGCCTGTGCGCCACAACTACTAAGCCCATGCTCTAGAGTCAACTACTGTTGAGCCCAAGCACTGCAACTACTGAAGCATGCATGCTCTTAAGGTTTGAGAGCCACAACGAATGAGCCCCTGTGCTTCAACTACTAAAGCCTACATGCCCTAGAACCCTCATAGCACAACTACCGAGTCTTCATGCTACAGCTACTGAAGCCCATAGCCCTAGACCCTATGCTCCACAATAAGAAGCCACCCCAATGTGAAGCCCGTGCACCACAACTAGAGAGTAGCCCCCACCCTCTAGAACTAGAGAAAGCCTGTGTGCAGCAATGAAGATCCAGCACAATCAGAAATCAGTAATTAAAAATAACACTTATAGAAAAACAGATGCTTTTACAATTGCAATTGAGTAAGATCTGACTTCCCATCAGTATTCAAGAGAGTTCTTCCCAGATGAGGGGACATTTGAATAGGGTTCTGACTGATCACCAGGCTTTAGACAGTGGAGAAAGCATTCCAAGCTGATGGAACAGCTGAGGCAGAACAGCCCAGGCTAGGAAGTGTGGACGCATGTTTGAGGTATGGCAAGCGAGCTAGTTTGTCTTAAATGGAGGTTCTTGTCAGGAACAGCAGGAGGTTAGGGCAGACTGAAGAGGGCATTGAATGTCAAACTGAGAGGTGAGCCTTTATCCTATAGGNTGGAACAGCTGAGGCAGAACAGCCCAGGCTAGGAAGTGTGGACGCATGTTTGAGGTATGGCAAGCGAGCTAGTTTGTCTTAAATGGAGGTTCTTGTCAGGAACAGCAGGAGGTTAGGGCAGACTGAAGAGGGCATTGAATGTCAAACTGAGAGGTGAGCCTTTATCCTATAGGCAAAACAGAGGCTTTGGGGGCAGGACGGGGTGGCAGGATAGGTGCCCACTGATGAGAACGATTAACATGGCCAGAGATACATAAGAGAAAGGGACTATGTTAGGCAAAAACCAGCTACAAAGTTGCAGGCATCCAGGCATATAAAGTGACCTGAGTGAGGGTTAGAGAAGGACAGTTGGGGGAAAAAAGATATATATATAGGGCTTCCCTTGTGGCTCAGTTGGTAAAGAATCCGCCTGCAATGCAGGAGCCCTGGGTTCAATCCCTGGGTTGGGAACATCCCCTGAAGAAGGGAAAGGCTTACCCACTCCAGTATTCTGGCCTGGAGAATTCTATGGACTGTGTCCATGGGGTCACAAAGAGTCAGACACGACTGAGCAACTTTCACTTCACTTTGCCCTTTGAAAGAAAACTTAACCTGTTACTAATGTAAAATATGTGAGTTATCTGGAGTTGTTTCGGGGATTTTCGTTTGCTTTTGAAACACTGTGTGACTGAAGCCTGTGCTATACTGATTACACTGATGAGGCTTGCCCCCAGTATAAATTCTCCCATGTATGGAGACTTCCCTGGTGGTCCAGTGGTTAAGACTTCACCTTCCAAAGCAGGGGGTGTGGGTTCGATTCCTGGTCAGGGAGTTAAGATCCCACATGCCTCATGGCCAGAAAACTAAAACAGAAACAATATTGTTACAAATTCAATAAAGACTTTAAAAATGGTTCATATTAAAAAAAAATCTTAAAAATAATAAATTATCTGATGTTGAATGTGTGACCCACTAACTAAAGCCTTTTCAAATCCATTATATTCACATAGTTTCTTACTGGTTTGAATTCTCTTGTGTTTGGTAAGGGAGGAGGTATGATGAAAGCCCACCCCCTGTTAATAAAGCTTCAGTTTCGTGTGTCCTGTCTGATGTGGAACAAAATGTGTCCTGTGTCCTCTGACCAAAAGTCTTAACCACATTCATTGCTCTCCTAGGATCGCTTTTTAATACATAATTCAGTACATCCTCTGAGGTTTAGTGGTGTGTGTTTTCCAGCTAAAAGCCTTCCTGCATTGGCTGAATTCGTAGGGTTTTTTTCCCAGCATGACTTTTCTGATGTTTAATAAGGGAGGCAGTGTGAGCAAAGGCTCTTCCACACTCACTACATTTGTATGGTGTCTGTAATGCTGAGTGAGAGATGGACTCTGGCTGAAGGCCCTCCCACACCTATTGCATTTGTAGGGTTTCTCTCCTGTATGAAATCTGTAGTGTACGATGAGAGAGGAACTCTGGCTGAAGGTTCTCCCACATTCTCTGCATTCATAGGGCTTTTCTCCAGTGTGAGTTCTCTGATGTTTAATAAGCGATGAAGTATGACCAAAGGCCCTTCCACAGTCATCACATTTGTAGGGTTTCTCTCCTGTATGAAATCTGTAATGCAGAACAAGAGAGGAACTCTGGCTGGAGGCTCTTCCGCATTCGCTGCATTCATAGGGCTTCTCTCCAGTATGAGTTCTCTGATGTTTAATAAGGGATGAAATATGACCAAAGGCTCTTCCACAGTCAGTGCACTCATAGGGCTTTTCTCCAGTGTGACATCTCTGATGGCGCTGAAGTTCTGACTGGAAATGGAACAACTTCCCACATTCACTGCATTTGCAAGATTTCTTCCCTGGTTGGGTTCTCCGAGAGTTACTTCTCCCTGAAGTCTGTCTGAATTCTGTATCACAATTTTAGTATCCTTCTCCTGTGGCAACATGGTGTTGGTTAACAGGGACTGATCTTAAACCTGAACTGGTCCCAAATTCACTCCATTTATGACCTCTCTTAAGGGTCGGAGGAGATTTTTGAGTGAGTGACGTTTCTTTCAGATGTCTCTCCTGTTTTTTTGGATGCATCTCTACCTGGTCATCCCAACCACAGGTTGCTTTCAGTCTGGAGGACCTGAGTTCATCTCTAATGTGTTTCTCCACTGATGCTCTCTGAAATAATTCTTCTTTGGAAAGTCCCTGACTTAGCATAGGTTCCTTGGCTTGAGGCCTCCTCTCCCAGTCTGGAAAAAAACAAAAAAGACAGGCTGGTATTACCTGTTCTATGTGCCAAGAGGAAGTAAATTCCTATGATAGACGTAAGATAATTAACCTTTAAAATAATACCTAAAAGAGGTGTACAGTCTCTTCCAAGAATGGTGTATGTCTGAAGAACATTTTGGAAGTGCCAAGAATAAGATAAGCAGGTAACTGGAGATTAGAAAAACCTGAGAGAACAGTGTTGGGACTCCAGTACACAAGGTAAGGGCTTCCCTGGTGGCTCAGTGGTAAAGAATCAGCCTGCAGTGAAGAGATGCAGGTTCAATCCCTGAGTCAGGAAGGTCCTCTGGGAAGGAAATGGCAACCCACTCCAATATTCTTGCCTAGGAAAGTCCATGGACAGAGACAAGCCTTGAGGGCTATAGTCCATGGAGTTGCAGTCGGACATGACTTAGCTACTGAACAACAGTAACACAAGGTAAATCCAAAGACTGTAAAGATGAGAGGAGGGTAGGAGGATGCCCTCCACAAAATCTTCCCTCAACACCTCAGTCCACACCACACATTATTGTGTATTATATACATAGTATAATATACATACTGTATACACTTAACATCTATTACTGCATGTAACTATGATAGCAGAATAATTATCCCCCAAAGATGTCCAAGTCCATCTGAACATATTTATGTATTCAAATCCCAGGAACATATAAACATGTTACTTTAAATGGCAGAAGAGACTTTGCAGATGTGATTAAAGGCACAGACCGTTAGGCCAGGAGATTATCATGAGTCATTCAGGTGGACCCAGTCTAATCACATGAGTTCTCAAAACCAGAGACAGTTCCTGGCTGAGTCAGAGAGATGTGGTGTGAGAAAGACTCGATCCATCACTTCTGGCTCTGAAGGTGGAGGAAGGGGCCCACGGGCCAAGGAATGTAGTAGTCTTTAGAAGCCGGGAATGCTCCTCAGCTTATAGCCAGCAAGAAAATGAGAAACTCGGTCTGACCACTGTAAGGAATTGGTTCTGCCAACAACACAGATGAACAGGAAACAGACTGTCTCCTAGACACTCCAGAAAGGAACTCAGCCATGCTGATACCTTGATTTTAACAGTGTGAGACCCATACTTGATTCTGAGTTGTGAACTATGAGATAATAAACTTGTGTTGATTAAAGCCGCTAAGTTTGTGACAATTTGTTTCAGCAACAATAGAAAGCTAATACAATAATAGTGACCCTTCTGAACAGAGAAATGACTGGCAATGCCTAAGCAGGGCTCCCACAGGCCAAATTTTGAGCCAGTAGGTCTTGTGGGGATCCTGAGGATCTGAATGTTTAACAAGCTCCCCTAGAGATTCTGAAACACACTATATTTGTAGAACACTGTAAACAGACAGATACTGATGATGAGACTAGATCCAGATGCCAGACCCTTGCCCTCATTCTGGAAGGAAACATGATCAAGAGAGCACCAGTACAGAGATCAGCATCTTGTCTGTCTGTCCTCTTCTGGAGTCTTGAGGCCCAGACTGCGCTCTCAGGATTTGAGCCCTGCTTTGGGGAGCTTCAGCTCTGGCCTGAGGCTGATTCTGTTTCACAGATGGACACAGACACAGACTGCCATCTCCTGCAGTATGCTTGGGTTGCACATGGCAGGCAGGAGAGCTTTGTGTCTGGAATTTTGTCCCAAGGGGTGGAGCCTACCACCCCGAGGACTCAAGTCACCTAGGAATTCAAAGAGATGCCATCAAGAGCTGGTAAGAAGTGGTCTTTGTTCTTAGAACCACCTCTGTTGTAGTTCAAGTTAATAAAGCCTGAAGTGTCTTCACCTTGATCTTCCTGACGTCATCTGTCAGGATGTCCTTGCTGGTAGCCCTTTAATTTCTGGGCTACTTAACTGTTCTGTTTGATCTGCTGCTAACTCTTTGTTATCCTTGCTGATATAGGACTTAACAACTGTTGGTCCTTAGACTCCATCTAACACTGATCGTGTGACATCTACTGATGACGCATTGTCCCAAGAACCCTGAAGGGTGGGCAGAGATGGGCAGATGTTTATTTCTTATCCACATTGCTCACAAGAAACAAAGCAAAGATAAACACTAGATAAGAAAATGAACATCTTTTCATACCAGAAAACATTATAGAAGCCTACAAGTATTCAGAATACTGGAGTGGAGGGCTCCTGGCAAGTGACCACACCTTCTCAAAGAAGAGGCCCCTGACCAACGGTTTAAAGGAACTTTCCAGTCACAGTTGGCCCTTAATGATGTGTACTGTTGTTTTAGCCTGACTCTCACCTGAGTGGACACCTGTTGAGATTTCTCTTTCTAAAATACAGGGCTCTTCCCCTTCCTCCAACTGGCAGATCATATATGGTTTGGACACTGGAAACCCTGCTGGTAGAGAAGGAAAAGGATCATGGTATGGGTATGTAAGAGGCCAGCGCTTGTGGACAGCCTGCAACTAAGCATGGTGAAGTCATAAAGCTTCTTACTCTATCTCACACAGAGTGGGACTTTCCTACGAGGAGAAGAAATACTGAATCTCCTGGGCCCCAAGAGAAAATAAATGTCTAATTCTGGAATTTCAGGGCAAAAGCCAGCCAACAGGCCCAGACATCCCTAGCTTTTAAACACCAAGGAACTAAAGATGGCCTGATGGGCAGGCTCTGGGCTTTGGAGGAGCTGAGCTCACCCAGGGAGGCCAGGTTCTTGAAATTCTCCAGCATCACCTCCCGGTACAGGTCCTTCTGAGTAGGGTCCAACTACCCCCACTCCCACCAGGTGAATTCCACAGCCACATCCTCAAATGTCATCAGGTCCTGAAACACAGAAGACAATCTTGCACCCTCAGAGAGTACACCCATGGCCCTGGGAGAAGAAGAGACGGGTGTCTGAATAGAACCTTAGGGTATACAAAAAGGCCAAGAGTTCCTGGCTATCACAATGCCAGGTTTTATCATCTGAAAAATACTTTAAGCTGCTCCAGGGACTGTGTCATCCTTACTTCTCAGTATCCCACGCAATGCCCACAGATCTCAACATCCAGCTGCTTAGAAATATAATCAGGGTCTCAGGAGAATTAAACCTTTAGAGACACTCCACTTATGTGAGAGAAATAAATACAATCCATTTCCTCAATTTTCAGAATGTCTCACAATTCAGTGACATTTAAATAGAATCAATAAAAATAAACTGATTAAAAATAAAAATAACAAACTCTGCATTCTGAGTGTATTATAGTGTCAACAGTCTTCTAATTAAGTATTTTTGAAACTTGTGGCCTAGGATTTCGATGATAATTCTTACTAAGGCCAAATAAAATCATTTGGGGCTTAGAATAACTTATCCCATAACAGCTACCAGCACACAGTTCAGTGAAAGTATGTAAAATGGACTTACAGTGAATTAGTAAGTCTTTTGTGAGTCTGATTAATATAAATCATCTCCCCAAAAAGCCTAATCATTTTTCAGTTTCTAAATGTGCAACGTTGAGAGTGAGAACCCCAGATCTCAGGGCCTCACAAGGTACAACCATTCTGTGGGTCCCAGCCAGAACTATCCTGTCAGCCTCTATAACGATAATACTCTCAATTGACTTACATTGTACAATAAGCTATACACTATGAACTAAAAAGCAAATAAGTGAAGGTAGTATAAACTCCTTTTACTTTCCCCTCAAAATGTTTAAAAGTCAAATCCCATTTAGGTACTGATTCCACAGAATAAGCCAAACTAACAATTTTATATTAAAGGCAGTCCAAAATAATCAAATGTGGAAAACTCACTACCTTAGTGATCCAAATGATAGATTGTACTATTTGTGCAAAATATTCATTGGCCCTCCCTACAGAATTGATTTTCCTACCCCACTGACTCAGGTGTAGTCAAGTCATTCACTTTCACATTTGGAATGTGAAGCAAGTGACGTGAGCTGCTTATGAGCAAAGCTTTCACAGTCAGCCTCTACAATTGCTGCTCTGAGAATGGCAAATGACCCCAGAGTGAAGATGTGGGGCAAAACCATAGCTTGCATGTAACGTGGACAAGAAATAAACCATTGTTGGTGTAAGCGTCTCAGGATTTGCTGGGTTATCACAGTATAGCTAGCCTCAACCGACTCATTTAAAAAGCTGGTACTCCAGGTGTTCTGCCATAATAAAAAAGCCTAAAATACGTGATAGTGGCTTCAGGGCCAGGCAGGAGAAAACACTGGCAAGACGGCAACCCATATAGTTTGGTGGTGAACTGTGTGGTAAAACTTGATGCAATAACTCGAAAGAGGAACAATGCAAGCATGAGCTGGTGATGTAATGAGACAAGGAGGGAAACAGAACATCAGTAGTATGAGCTGGTTGTCACTGGCTACATGTGACAAAAGTAGGACACACACAAAAATTAGTCTAAGAGTTTGCTGATTTGCAAAATAAAAATGTAAGGCAAAGAAAGTGTCCAGAGGGACTTCCCTGGCTGTCCAGTGGTTAAGACTCTGGGCTTCCAATTCAGGGGAAGTGGGTTCAATCCCTGGTTGGGGAACTAAGATCCCACATGCCACATGGCATAGCAAAAAAAAAAATTTTTTTTTTAATATTTTAAAAGAAGAAGAAAGTGTCCCAGAAATTCTAGGACTTGCAAGGTTGGAGATTTAATGAATACTCATTTCCAACTGGTCAAAGACAAAATAGCTTTTGCATGACAAAAGATGATTAAAACCCAGCCTAATGGCAAGGACTAAGTCATGAGTGTGATTGTCAGACCTTCTGTTTCAGTTCAGTTATGGCTCCCAGTAAATCCTCTCGGTGGGACCAAATTGCTCAGAGTGACTAAAAGTAAGGTTTTGTCAAGGAAACCCCAGAAGCTCCACAATTAAGTCTAAAGAGAGGGGCATATTTCAATAACAACTATGGGAAAAGCTATTGATATACGGAGCTAATGGAAGCAAATGCACAAAAAGCTGGTCAGGTTTTTGAGTCACACTGAAGGTGCAAGACTTGAAACAATCCTTGGGCCATCAAACTACTCAGGATAAAAAAGCTGCTTAGCCCTCAAAAAAAGTTTAGTATCATCTTCATATGCAACCAAGGGAGATACTGCAAAGGGAAGGAACTTCTGGAGGGCAGAGCCAAGAGCCACGGAGAACACTGGGCTGGGAGCTGTACTCAGACAACAGAACCAGGACACATAAAAGACACCCCGCCCCCCCCCGGCAAACCCCAAGGCCAGGGTCCTCAGTGTGTCACCACACCAATCCAGGAAGATAACAGGTGCACAGGGGCCCAGTCTCACTCAGCAGAGGGCCCTGGGGCAGGGAGACCAGCAAAAGCCTTGATGGGCTCTGCCTCCTGCAGAGCAGGAATTGGGTCCAGTTCCCCTTGGCTCCAGAGAAAAGGAGGCAAAACTCTCCATAGTTCAGGCATTTGAGAAAAACTTAAAGAGAACCCCAACTCACCTGCAGTCTGGCTTTCAGGAATAAACTGGCTGTTCCCTTTTCTCCTAGGCATCTCTCTGGAGGAAGAGCAGGGTCCTAAGAAGGGAGAGCTAGGAAGGTGAAAGGAAGGTAATAAGGCTAGCCCTCATGAGAGTTACAGCTCCCAGAGTCCCCCAGTCCGTGTGTCGCCCCCATGGCTTCTGGGGATGAGGCTGGACCTAAGGGAGCTGAGGGACAGGCTACGGGCTGCCTGTGCACACTGCTGCATGAGGCCCCCAGTTCGTCCATAGGCCACAGCAAGCTGTAGGTAGCTGGAGGGTGACCAGCCTGGCCACTCCTTTGTGGTCACTGGACCTCCAATATGCAGGTCCTATATTAGGCCTTTTGAAAATATAAACATGGAGAAGTACTTCCAGGAACTTTAAATGTCACCTGAGGGTATAAGACAGGTTAACAAGACAAAATAAGGCCTAGGACAAGACCACATAAAGATATGGGACTTTGCGGAAGTCACACCTCTCCCCTTCTCCTTGGGAAGGAGTGCAGAGGCCAGGTCTTCCTGAGACGCTTTCCTGAGTGTTCTAAAGCATCATTAGGTCTCTGAAGCATATTTTAAGAGCCCCTTTATTATAAGGCCAGGGCTTCCCAGGTGGCTCAGTGCTAAAGAATCCGCCTGCCAATGCAGGAGACTCGGGTTCAACCCCTGGGTCCGGAGATGGAAATGGCAACGCACTCCAATATTCTTGCCTGGGAAATCCCAAGGACAGACTCTGCCCCGCCAGTGGGACTCCCTGCCCGCATCCTATGGTCCTCCTTCTCCTCCTTGACCCAGACTGACTCCCCAGGAGGGTTCCGGCCCGCGGCACCCTCGAGAGCCAAACCTGAAACTCTGGAGTCCATAGCTGGGGCTAGTCCTTTCACTAGTTCCAAATCTGTGTCATTCTGCGGCGGCCCTGCGATCCTCCCGGGGCTCAGGGAGCCGGGAGCGAGCTGATGACACCGGGCATCCCCACTGCGCGCAGGGACGCCCAGCCGACCCGCAGGACCCAGGGCTGGGCTGTCAAACCCAGACTGGCGTCCCAGCTGAGCGCAGCGCGGCTGCGGCTGTGGCTGCGGGGGGAGATGCTCTTTCCCCTCTCGGACTCCCAGACGCCTCAGAAGCCCGGCCGCCGCCTTCCTTCTGGAGACTGAACTCTGGGACCCAGCTCCCCCGGAGACCACTAGGACGTGCCCACAGCCATACCCTAGATCCCGGTGCCCCGCGCTCCTCCAGAATTGCTTCTGGAGAGCTCACAGGGAACCGATGGGCCCTGCAACTCTGCGCCCAGTTCCAGGCCTCCTCAGCCCCTCGCGGGCGGGCAGACGGAGGAACACTTGGCACTCTGTCACTGGCTCAGGGCGCAATGCCCATGGCTGGCCTGCGCACCAGGAGTAACTGAACCCGCAAAGATCCAAGCAACAGCCGGGTTCCAGCCCCGCCTCCCGAGACCCGTCCTGAGCCTGCGCGAGAGGAAGGCCGCCACGCCGGGGTCCCCAGAACCAGCGTCGGGGGCGGGTCTGCGGGGGGAGGGCGAACGAGCGGCGCCCGCGCAACGGCAGCTTGGGACCCTTGGGTGCTCTGCTCTGGCAAATTGCAGGCTGAACACGTGCGCACCAGCTACCCGGACAGAGGTTTCACTCTGCCCCTCCCCTCCTCCGCGCCCCCCGCCCCCGGCTAGGAGCCGGAAGCAATCCCCTTATTGGAAGTGCCTTTAGTAACTGGGCCCAGCAGCCGGGTTTGGGGCAGTTCAACAGAAGCCACTGGAGTTAAAAAAAAAAAAAAAAAAATCCTGGCCTAAACACCGAGCCTGCCGAATAAGAATTTCTAGGAGGCTCTCCAGAAATGTGAATTTCTTATAAAGTGTCCAGGAGATCCTGACAGGCTGTTCCCTACCTCTCCGTCTTTCTCCCACTGCTCCCCGCCGCCTCCCCGCAAATTTAGGTTCAGCGAAGGGTGAACTCAAAGAGAGAACTTTGGACACCCTCCTCTAGAAGCGAGACTCATTTCGGACCTAAAAGAAATAGAGAAATGATCTGGATATTAAAACTATGGTTCTCCGGAGGCACTTCGACCAGAGAGGAGACTTGAGGACTGAGAGGTTGGTGAAGGAGTCTTTCGGCTTAGAAAGAAGATAAAGACTTCAAAGGCCTCGGGCCTGAAAAAAGAAGATAAAGACCTCAAGGGCCCTTGCTGAACCACCTGACTTCCAGGATGATAAAACTGAACTTTAAGTCCCACCCCATACTCCGGGCAGATTGCATCATCCTGGGACCCTCCACCCCCGTTCATCCGCCTGACTAAATCTTCCCGTATCGCTTCTGCAAAACCTCCCCTTAAATATGAAGCTTCCCTGATCCTGCTCGCTCTCAGCCTGGTCGTTAGACCAACTGGGGCCCCTCCTTGCCTGAGTAAAGGTAACCTGTCTCCGTTGAGGTTGTCTTCCTTTCTTCATTGCCTCGTCTCTAACTATACCTTACAGTTGGGACAAATAACCTATCGGGGCAAAAGGCCTTTTCTCCTTTCTTGTCTTTTAATGTTTCACCTTTCTGCCAGCACTTCTGGTGACACAGATGGCCAAGATGGTTCAGCAAATGCCCAGCAAGTAAGCCCTCCTTCTCCGGAACCAGAGTGAGGAAAGAGCGGCAGGGCTGCCTGGGAACCATGGCTGGCACAGGAGTTTCTGTTCTCTTCTGTGCTCTGGAACCAAATAAGGTGAGGGTATGAACACATGAAAAACACCCCGCTTATTTAACTTCTATACAGAGTACATCATGAGAAACGCTGGACTGGAAGAAACACGAGCTGGAATCAAGATTGCTGGGAGAAATATCAATAACCTCAGATATGTCAATGATACCACCCTTATGGCAGAAAGCGAAGAGGAGCTAAAAAGCCTCTTGATGAAAGTGAAAGAGGAGAGCGAAAAAGTTGGCTTAAAGCTCAACATTCAGAAAACGAAGATCATGGCATCCGGTCCCATCACTTCAAGGGAAATAGATGGGGAAACAGTGGAAACATTGTCAGACTTTATTTTTTGGGCTCCAAAATCACTGCAGATGGTGACTGCAGCCATGAAATTAAAAGACGCTTACTCCTTGGAAGAAAAGTTATGACCAACCTAGATAGCATATTCAAAAGCAAAGACATTACTTTGCCGACTAAGGTCCATCTAGTCAAGGCTATGGTTTTTCCTGTGGTCATGTATGGATGTGAGAGTTGGACTGTGAAGAAGGCTGAGCGCCGAAGAATTGATGCTTTTGAACTGTGGTGTTGGAGAAGACTCTTGAGAGTCCCTTGAACTGCAAGGAGATCCAACCAGTGCATTCTGAAGGAGATCAGCCCTGGGATTTCTTTGGAAGGAATGATGCTAAAGCTGAAACTCCAGTCCTTTGGCCACCTCATGCAAAGAGTTGACTCATTGGAAAAGACTCTGATGCTGGGAGGGATTGGGGGCAGGAGGAGAAGGGGACGACAGAGGATGAGATGGCTGGATGGCATCACGGACTCAATGGATGTGAGTCTGAGTGAACTCCGGGAGATGGTGATGAACAGGGAGGCCTGGCATGCCGCGATTCATGGGGTCGCAAAGAGTCGGACACGACTGAGCGACTGAACTGAACTGAAGACCAGCAAAACACATGTCCCTTTACAGAGGAAAACTTGATGCAAAATTATGAAGGCGTGAGAGTGAATTTCCTGTCGCGCATTGTAATCCACATGAAAAAGCAAGATGTTCTCAAGTATGGCCGCCACAAAATAAAGGGTTTGTTGTTCTTGTTTTTCTGTGCTTTGGTGGATGAGATCCTTCACTGGAGTTTTTGTCTGAAATTTGAATTTCAAGCAATGTTATTGGTGAGCTGGCAAAAGAAGTAAGAACTTAGTATGAATGATCAGTAAGCTGCCTGCCCCACTGAGCGGTGTGAAACTGCAGACTTAGAGATGAGATGGGGCCCATCATAAAAAAACATGGAGTAACAGTCTGAGACATGGCTGCATTCTTTTCACAACACAGAGTTACACCAGGGTGGAAAAGAAGGGAAATATGAAAAAGATGGCAAGTCAGAGCTTTACCTCCTCAATTTTTTTAACCGAAAAATTATTAATTCCCGGATCATAGACACTTAAAAATAATGTGGATGTCTGTTTTGTGTCAAGCACAATACTAAGCAAGGAAAGAGTCTGATGGTGAGAAATTATGTAAATAAATACCTTCAGCGTATTAAGTAAGATTTCAGAGTCAGAGGTTTTGGTGCAAAGTGTACTAGGCAGATTATAGAAGCCTTGATCAAGTCAATCTCTGTTCTAGGTTTGTCCGCCTAGAAGGTCTTGCACAGACAGACTTGCTTTTATTGCACTTAATTGCGCTTTGAAGATTCTGCATTTTTACAAATAGAAGGTTTGTGGCAACCCTGCCTCGAGCAAGTCTATCCACACCATTTTCCCCAACATCATTTGCTTGCTTCCTATCTCTGTGTCCAAACTACCCTATAGTTGCATTCATCTCACACGCTAGTAAAGAAATGCTCAAAATTCTCCAAGCCAGGCTTCAGCAATACGTGAACCATGAACTTCCAGATGTTCAAGCTGGTTTTAGAAAAGGCAGCGGAACCAGAGATCAAATTGCCAACATCCGCTGGATCATCAGAAAAGCAAGAGAGTTCCAGAAAAACATCTATTTCTGCTTTATTGACTATGCCAAAGCCTTTGACTGTGTGGATCACAAGAAACTGTGGATAATTCTGAAGGAGATGGGAATACCAGACCACCTGACCTGCCTCTTGAGAAACCTGTATGCAGGTCAGGAAGCAACAGTTAGAACTGGACAGGGAACAACAGACTGGTTCCAAATAGGAAAAGGAGTACGTCAAGGCTGTATATTATTACCCTGCTTATTTAACTTATATGCAAAGTGCATCATGAGAAACGCTGGACTGGAAGAAGCACAAGCTGGAATCAAGATTGCCGGGAAAAATATCAATAACCTCAGATATGTCAATGATATCACCCTTATGGCAGAAAGTGAAGAACTAAAGAGCCTCTTGATGAAAGTGAAAGAGGAGAGTGAAAAAGTTGGCTTAGAGCTCAACATTCAGAAAACTAAGATCATGGCATCCGATCCCATCACTTCATGGCAAATAGATGGGGAAACAGTGGAAATAGTGTCAGACTTTTATTTTGGGGGGCTCCAAAATTACTGTAAATGGTAATTGCAGCCATGAAATTAAAAAATGCTTACTCCTTGGAAGAAAAGTTATGACCAACCTAGACAGCGTATTAAAAAGCAGAGATATTACTTTATCAACAAAGGTGATCTAGTCAAGGCTATGGTTTTTCCAGTGGTCATGTATGATGTGAGAGTTGAACTATAAAGAAAGCTCAGTGCTGAAGAATTGATGCTTTAGAACTGTGGTGTTGGAGAAGACTCTTGAGAATCCCTTGGACTGCAAGGAGATACAACCAGTCCATCCTAAAAGAGATCAGTCCTGGGTGTTCATTGGAAGGACTGATGCTAAAGCTGAAACTCCAATACTTTGGCCACCTGATTCGAAGAACTGGCTCATTTGAGAAGACGTAGGTGCTGGGAAAGATTGAGGGCAGGAGAAGAAGGGGATGACAGAGGATGAGATGGTTGGATGGCATCACTGACTCAATGGACATGGGTTTAGGTAGACTCCGGGAGTTGGTGATGGACAGGGAGGCCTGGCGTGCTGCAGTTCATGGGCTCACAAAGAGTCGGACTCGACTGAGTGACTGAACTGAACTGAGCTGTCTCTGTGTCACCTTTTGGTAATTCTTACAGTATTTCAGACTTTTTCATTTTTATGATGTTTGTCATGGTGACCTGTGACTAGTGATCTTGGATATTAGTGTGGCAGAAAGATTATTATGATTCACAAAGGGCTCTAAGGATGGTTAGCATTTTTTGGCAATAAAGTATTTTTTAATGAAGTTATGCACAGTGCTTTGTTAGATATAATGCTCTTGCAGAGATAATAGACTACAGTGCAATGTAAGCACAATTTTATATGCAATGGGACACCAAAAATTGTGTGATTCACTTTATTGTAGTATTTGCTTTGCTGTGGTGGTCTAAAAGACTAGCAATATCTCTGGGGTATGCCTGTACACCAGTGATTCACTAACCGATGTTTTACTTACTTTCACTTGTCCGTTGGCCCATTGTTTACCCTTTATTGTGTGCGTGTTCATTCGCATCAGTCGTGTCCAACTCTTTGGGACCCCATGGACCGCAGCCTGCCCGGTGTCTCTGTCCGTGGGATTCTCTCAGCAAGAATCCCGGTGTGGGTTACTATGCCCTCCTTTAGAAGATCTTCCTGACCCAGGGATCAAACCCACATCTCTTGCATTGCAGAAGTATTCTTTACCACTGAGCCTCTGGGGAAGCCCTTAGCCTTTATTGAATGCTAAGTCACTTCAGTTGTGTCTGACTCTTTCTAACCCTATGGACTGTAGCCCGCCAGGCTCCTCTGTCCATGGGATTCTCCAGGCAAGAATACTGGAGTGGGTTGCCGTGCCCCTACCCTTTATTCAGTTCAGTTCAGTTCAGTTCAGTTCAGTCACTCAGTCGTGTCCAACTCTTTGTGACCCCATGAATCGCAGCACGCCAGGCCTCCCTGTTCATCACCATCTCCCGGAGTTCACTCAGACTCACGTCCATCGAGTCAGTGATACCATCCAGCCATCTCATCCTCTGTCGTCCCCTTCTCCTCCTGCCCCCAATCCCTCCCAGCGTCAGAGTCTTTTCCAATGAGTCAACTCTTCTCATGAGGTGGCCAAAGTACTGGAGTTTCAGTTTAGCATCATTCCTTCCAAAGAAATCCCAGGGCTGATCTCCTTCAGAATAGACTGGTTGGATCTCCTTGCAGTCCAAGGGACTTATTAGTAGCTACTTATTACCAGGATTATGATGGAGAGCACTAATGAAGTGGGCCTCTACTCCCAGCAATAGTGAGTAAGAAGTTTGTTGATAGAGTTGACTGGCTTCCGTAAGAAATATTTGAAAGCAGTTGTTAATCACTCACCTTTTCAGGTCAGCTTGAAACAGAGGAAACTTTGTCCTGTCATTAAACATTTAGAAATCAGCTCTTCATGATATCCAGAATGCCAGAAAGAATAAACCTCAGTTCATTTTGGTTTTGTTTTCACTTAAGCAGCCATGAGTTGTTTCCAGACTTCAGAGAGCCAGTCTTGGATTTATCCCACTGTGATCCTCTGCCTGTTTGGATTTTTCTCCATGATGAGACCCTCAGAACCCTTCCTTATGCTGTATTTATCTGGACCAGATAAAAACCTGACCAGTGCAGAGGTGAGTTAATATCCATACAAACCTTGATGTTGTTTAATCTTACAGCACTTACACAAGGACATACAGTTAGAGTGTAATTCAACTGGAAATAAGATTAACATACTGACCTCAGTGAATCCCATTTTCATGGTATTTGTTATTTTATAGAACTGTTCAAACCGCTCTTCGCTCCTCACACTTGCAAAGATGGGAAACCTAAACACATTGCATGCGTAATAAATATTTTCACTTTTACAGAATTCTAACATTAGGCTTAATGCATGGGAACATGTCAAGTCTCATTGATTGTTACACTTATCCTAAAATACAATCACTGCCAGGCACAGGATCTAGTCCTAATAAACTTTTAGTTTCCTGGGGTATAAGCAGAATATATATTTTTTTAATGTAGCATTTCTTTGAAAGTGTTGAGTGTTAGTTACTCAGTCGTGTCCAACTCTCTGCCACCCCATGGACTGTAGCCCACCAGGGTCCTCTGTCCATGGAATTCTCCAGGCAAGAATACTGGATTAGGTTGCCATTCCCTTCTCCAGGGGATTTCCCTACCCAGGGATTGAACCCAGGTCTCCTGCATTGCAGGCATATTCTTCACCATCTGAGCCACCAGTGAAGCCTTTCCTTAGGACACTTAATTTTGAAGAACTGTTTATCAGCAGATGAGACATTAACAGTTTATCTCCCAGCTTTATCTTCCCTGGAAGTTCCAATTCTCTAATCCAAAAGGTCCGCCGCTTTTTTTTTTTTTTTATATATAACAAGGAAGTGCCCTGACCCAGTTAGAGAATCACCGTAGGCTGGTTCTATAGTCTCCAGCCCTAGCTAAGAAGATACTGCAGACTGTGAGGCTTCACTTGAAAGGGTCATTGACGCTGTTTTATTTGGTGATGAGGCGATAAGGACAGAAGAGCAAGTTTATTCTGCTACACTGTAATCTCACTTAGGGGCAGCTCTGTTTCAGAGTTTCCGAGATGGGAACGTGACTCTGTTAAGACAAAGCAGACCACAGACAGAGGTCCAGAATCGGCCAGCGAACCCCAAGCTTCTACTTCTGCAACCATTATGGACCAGTGAAAAAGTGTTAGTCACTCGTCTTAGCCAACTCTTTGCAATCCCATGGACTGTAGCCCGCCAGGCTCCTCTGTCCATGGAATTCTCCGGCAAGAGTACTGAGGTGGGTTGCCATGCCCTTTTCCAGGGAATCTTCCTGACCCAGGTGTCCCGCATTGCAGGCAGATTCTTTACTGTATGAGCCACCAGGGAGCTGCTGTGGACTAGCTAGAGCACAAAGGCAGAGCCCAGTCCCACTAGCTTTTCAAATCACTGAACTTCCCCCATTGTTACTTACACGGGAACCCATTGAGGTTGCTAGAGGAAGCAGGGGGCACAGAAGAGAGGCTGCTGTGGCTGACCTACTCCTGTACCCACCATGTACCAAAGACTAACAACTTCTTCACTGCTTTCTATGAATGAACAGTGAGGTCCCCTGCATTTCTGACTAAATCCACGAGATAACTTGTATTAAGCTGAGACTGAGAATTGAGTAAACAGAGATAAATCAACAGAATTGAAGAGAAACGGGGTTGGAAGCTCATCCAGTTTGTCCAGGAAGGAGACGAAATTTGTTGCTTGTTCCCACATCTTAATTCTGCAGGGTGATTTACTCTTTGCTGTCTTCCTGTGTGTGTTCATTCAGACTTGCACGGGCTAAGATTTTTTGCCATAATGGTGAATCAACACAAAGATAAAGGTTGCTGAATTCTTCTAACACTGTAGCTGCTTTATCAAGTGTTGTTAATCTTCAGGCAAGACAAGGATAGTATTTTTTTAATAGCCTGAAAAGCCCACAGGTCTGTTGAACAATTTTTAACTAGTTTACAGGCATACTTCAGAGACATTGCTTGGTTACAGACACAATAAAGCAAACAATGCAATAAAGTGAGTCACATGAATTTTTTTTTTATTTCCAAGTGCATAAAACAGTTATGTTTATACCATACTAATCCCTAGTGGCTCAGACAGTAGAGAAGCTGCCTGCAATTCAGGAGACCTGGGTTCGATCCCTGGGCTAGGAAGATCCCCTGGAGAATGGAATGGTTACCCACTCTAGTAATCTTTCTGGAGCATTCCATGGACAGAAGAACCTGGTGAGCTACAGACCATGGGGTTGCAAAGAGTCGGACATGACTGAGCAAGTAATGGTCTCAGCTGAGCATGACTTTCACTCAAAGACTATTAAATATGCAATAGCATTATGCCAAAAAATAGTATATACCGTAATTGAAAAATATTGCTAAAAAAATGTCAAAACAATTACAATAGTAACATCAAGGATCACTGATCATAGATTCCATAACAAACATAATAATAATGGAAAAGCTTTAAATATTGCAAGAATTACCAAAATATGACCAAAAAAAAAGACATGAAATGAGCAAATGCTGCTGGAAAAATGACACCCATAGTCTTGCTCAATGCAGGTTGCCACAAACCTTTAATTTGTAAAAATAAATAAATAAAAAGAACAAAAAGTAAAAAGCCCGGTATCTGCAAAACACAAAAAAGTGAGGTATGCCTGGATTCTAGTGTGCATACAGTTAGTGTAGTTCACATTGGGCTTCCCTGGTGGCTCAGTGGAAAAGAAACCGCTTGCCAGCACAGAAGATGCAGGTTCGATCGCTGGGTCGGGAAGATCCCCTGGAGAAGGACATGGCAACCCACTCCACTATTCTTGCCTCAGAAATCCCATGGATAAGAAGAGCCTGGTGGACTACAGTCCACAGGGTCTTGAAAGAGTCAGACGTGACTTGGCAACTAACCCACAAAGTTCCGATTGCACGTTAAGCTGATATATTCTTGCAGTAAAATGCATGTAGAGGTATAAAGTGGGTTTTTGAGGGGGTGGGGGAGTTCTCCTTTCCTAGGGTTTCCTTGAAAATCAGTTTTCTATTCTGCTTTCTCATCATGTGAAGATACCCTATCTAATTAAGTCTTCCCAGCTGGTTCAGATGGTAAAGAATCTGCCTGCAATGCAGGAGACCTGGGTTCAATCCCTGGGTTGGGAAGATCCCCTGAAGGAGGGCGTGGGACCCTTTTCCAGTATTCTTGTCTGGAAACTCCCCACAGACAGAGGAACTGGCGGGCTACAGTCCATGGGGGTCACAAAGAGTCAGACACAACTGAGCAACTAAGCACAGCACCCTATCTGATTAGATACAAAGTTTTATATTGGGCAAGCCACATGGATCAACACTTTAGTAATACACAAGTCTGAGAAAGGTAATCGTCCTCACTTCCCAGTGCTTCGTGGTCACAGAATCCACTTTCCACCTCTGCAGCTCACAAATGAGATCTTCCCCGTGTGGACCTACTCTTACCTGGCGCTACTGCTCCCAGTCTTTATCCTCACCGATTACGTCCGCTACAAGCCAGTCATCATCCTCCAGGGGATCAGCTTCATCATTTGCTGGCTGCTGCTCTTGTTTGGCCAAGGAGTCAGGACCATGCAGGTGCTGGAGTTCTTCTATGGGATGGTCACCGCCACCGAGGTGGCCTACTATGCCTACATTTACAGCGTGGTCAGCCCGGAACACTACCAGAAGGTGAGCGGCTTCTGCAGGAGTGTCACGCTGGTGGCCTACACGGCTGCCTCCGCACTGGCCCAGCTCTTGGTATCCCTGGCCGGCCTGTCCTACTTTTACCTCAACGTCATATCCTTGGCCTCTGTCTCCGTGGCCTTCCTCTTCTCACTTTTCCTACCCATGCCTAAGAAGAGCATGTTTTTTCATGCAAAACCCAGCCAAGAAGCCCTTCCAAAGCCACCAGCAATGGACGCTGTCTCAGAGGAACCTCAAAAGGATCACAAACCAGTGGGAAAAGAAGTGTTCACTGATTCAGGGAACCCAGATGATGGCCAGGTGACCAATCCAAAGCCAGGAAATGTAGCTCTGAGAGTCTTTGTGCAGTGGTTCCAAGATCTGAAGCAGTGTTACTCCTCAAAACATCTTTTTTACTGGTCCCTGTGGTGGGCTTTTTCCACAGCAGGTTATAACCAGATTTTGAACTATGTTCAAGTCCTGTGGGATTACAAAGCACCGTCCCAGAGTTCAGTATATAATGGAGCAGTAGAAGCTATTGCAACCTTTGGAGGTAAGTAAACATTGATCTGTCTTCCTTTCTTGCCCAATCCCCACCCACCCCCACCTCCGCAAACTAAATTCATTTCTCCAGTTGCTAAATTCTCCACAGTGGTAAATTAAGTCTGTTCAGAAGGCATATTAATCGTTTTCAGGAATAGAAGGCAATGGGGGAAAAAGAGAGACACGACATTTCTGTTTAATGTGTTACAGGTAACTCAAGAGTTCAGGATTCAACACCAAGTGATTACATTCTTACCAGATTCCTAAAATTCCATTTCCTCATCAAGAAAAGTGTTAATAATGCCCTCTTTTCTTTCACTTAATATCAAAAAGAAAATGGGCATTGTGTATTAATATATAAACAAGGTGTTCTGTTAGAAAATGAACTGAAATTGTAAGACTTCCAAATTTTCACTGGAAGGGTTTTTGTTAATAAAGAATTTGATTTAGCTAGTGCCGGTCTTTAAGCAATTCCAGGTTCTACACCACACATTTCCAAAATTAGCTTTCTTATGAAGTTTCAATCAGAAGTGGAAGGTATTTGAGAGTCAAGATTCTAATATCAGAGAGAAGTCTGCCTTTGAAGTTCACTCTGCAATAAATATTTATATCCTGGTTAACAGAAACTTAAATTCAGCTAAGACTTTGAAGATATTTTCTAGGAAGTAGGAGATTTCCACACCCTCCTTTACAAAAAAATTTCAGAAACTTCATGTGGCATCCATTTTACTATTGTTTCCCTTTTAAGAAGACTTACATTTAAACTCCTAGAAGCCAGGGCAGTCTTGGAATTGGTTCACTGAAACTATTTATTCCACATTTCAAGTTCTGAGAAGAAAAGTAATTTTATTTCTTTTGTAGTAATGGTTGTTGCCTACATTACATGTGGAAAAGTTAATCAAATGTCAGTAGTTCAAAACATAAATACCTCTCACTTCCTTAAAGAGAACTATAATTACTAACCCTAATTTCTGTCAATTACTCAATCTCTTTAATTCTGTAACTTGTTCACCTCAAACCTGAAGTAGATTAAGCCAAATCTTGAAGACATTGGGATGGGGATTAGAAGAAAGATGAAGATTAGTACTAATGACTGAAACTTACTACCCAGTGCAACATATCTGTTATGTATTGCTGAGAAAAACAACAAAGAAAGGCAAACATGAACAGACTAGGTGTACTGCCAGAACAATTGCTTCATCTTTATCTATCCCTGCCCTGAGCTTGTTATATTAAGCAACTGAGTTTATGTATCTTTTTTCCCCACTCTGATGATTAGGAACCTTTCTGGTCCCACTGGAACCTTTCTGATGCATAGAACAGTGTTTGGCATATAGTTGATGCTAATTTAAAGTGTAACAACTAAATGTTTGAAAGAATAGAAATTAAAGACAGTAGCCAAGGGAGAACATGCTTGAGAGGTGGATAAATCCCCATTTAGGCGGGTCATATTATTTTCACAAATTGTGAAAGTAATATATTCCTCTTTCAGAATTGCCTGAAACCTGAATTCTTAAGACAGCATGTTAATATTTCATTGGGTACGTTGGATCTTCCTTAATGTTTCTTCTGTAGGGGCCCTGGCTGCCTTCGCAGTGGGTTACATGAAAGTCAACTGGGATCTTCTAGGAGAGCTGGCTCTGGCCATCTTCTCAGTTGTCAATGCAGGCTCACTATTTCTCATGCATTACACGACCAACATATGGGCGTGCTACACTGGCTATTTGATATTCAAGACTGTCTATATGCTCCTTATCACCATAGCAGTGTAAGTATTACTAAGCATTTCTTCCCACTCCCAAGACGATGCCATGTTCTCTTTTCTGTATTCCTGTAATTCCATTGAGAACTTTGGAAGGATTTTAATTAATGCAATATTAAATGTTGACTACTTTGTATTAAATTAGGCACAGTTAAGCCATCTTTTCATTCAATTGTTTATCCATTGAATATTGATAATATTAGTCAGCAAGGAAAAATGTTTTGTAAGGTCATAAACCAAAGGCATGTTACAGTGTCAGTTATAATTTTTATTTCAAGCAATTTTCCGGTTTGCTTGATGCAGTTTGATTTGTGATTAAGTTGAGATTTCATCTCTAATTTCACTTGGTTGCTAGAGCAATTCCAGGCATATACTTTTGTATGAAACAAAATATTCTCAGCCCATCATAAGAAGTTGGATACTGAAAAAAAAGTAAATGCAAAAATCACAGGAAACTATAAATCCCAGAGATTTTTTTAATGACTAAAAGAATTTGCTTCCATATTTAAGTGCAGAGAAAGTTGAGTATAGGAAATATGATTTGGTTTCACTGAAAGAGATAAGAAACATTTGAATTTCAAACACATAAAAGAAGTAGTGCTAAAAGCTTTATGAAGTTTTAGGTTTTAATCTGTGAAAAATGCTTGATAAGTAATTGACAAAACACAGAAATATAAAGACCCTGAGAAAAGATCATGAAACATAGGAAAAACATAGGAAAGAGGTGAAATTTGTGGCGTGCTCTCTCTCTTTTTTTTTTTTTTTTTCACTGAATGGAATCAGGTTAATGTATCAAACTCATGTCTTGAGGTTTTTTTAATGTATTTTGTTAAGGTAGAATAACATTATTTCTTTTCATTTTAAGAATATTCAGAACCCAAAGCCTTTTACCTTCATTCCAAGGAAGAACTGCAAATATCATATATTTGCCAGCCTTTCAAAATTGTTTTGTAATAAGACTTCAAAATCTATATAATTATTTTTTAAAAAAAGAAGTTAGTTATAGATTCACTCAGATACCACCAGTCATGGTTTGGATCTTCCAAAGAACAATTCACCTACAAAACTTTAAAACTGCCGATAAAGTCAACAATAAAAAGAATAACTGTCCAAAAGATTCCTTAGGTTGGATGTTGCTGATTTTCATAAAAAATTCACTGTGAAACAGTGTCTAAGATCAGATAGCCTCTCATATTCTCAAGTTATGAGAACTAGAACATTTAGGTTTGATTTCCAAAAGTATTAAATTGGATAGGAGCAATTTTGCCATATTTCCTTTAACTACATTTTAATTCAGCCTGTAAGTATATATATATTTTTTCTCTGCTCTGCCTATTTGTCTATACTAGAGATTTAGACAAAAAGTTCTGTTAGTAAGACACTTTCTCTTCCGTCTCTGTCTTTTAAAGATAAGAATCCCACGTATGTTCATGTTTTAAAAGCTATTATGTGTTGAATGACAGGTTTCAGATCGCTGTTAATCTGAGTGTGGAACGCTATGCCCTGGTGTTTGGAATCAACACCTTCATTGCCCTGGTGATTCAGACCATTATAACTGTAATCGTAGTAGATCAGGGAGGACTGGGGCTTCCAATCAGCATTCAGGTAGGTTGCAATACTTCCACTTACCTATTCATGTAATTGGGGGAGCATAGAATGAAAGGGCTTTGTTCAGCCTTACCACTGCCAGTATTTAATGTCTTGAATTCCTTGGCTAGGAAATTTTAAAATAAGCCATTCCTTTAATTACCAACTGTAAAATCAAGCAGATTTTGAGCAGTAATCACTATAGGTTAGCATTTGCTTTGGCTCCTAAAGCCCCATCAAGTGACACTCACCACCATGCCCCGCTTGTGTCTCCTCTCCTTCCCATAGTCTAGGACCAAGGTTTACTAAGATGCCACCACCGGGGAGGAGTACATGCTTACCAAGTCTACTTCCTTTTTCCCTTGAGCACTGAGAGACTTAAAATTAGGCCAGCATCACGTTTTACTTATGGTTCCAAAATAAAGGGGATAAGACAGGTGAAAAATAACCTGTGTTTATAATCCACCTGGAGACACTACATATGCACTATTCTCCAGAAATGGACACACACATCAGTGGGATTTAGTGGTTTTGTTTTTTACCATTAGTGGTATCTGCTAGAATTTAACCCAGGCAACCTTGACTCTAGAGCCCACACTCTTAATTACTGCATTGCTTATCCTTTCACACCTGGTTCTTCTAAAAGGGGAGAAGGAAGTTTTATGCAAATCTAAAAGATCTGTATTAAGATCTTAGGTCTCAGTAACCCCATCATCCAAGTAAATCGATAGCATCACTGTGTATTATTAAGGACAACCATATTTCATGTGTGTCTAATTCACTCTATTTGTTTTTCTCTAGTTTTTAGTTTATGGAAGTTACTTTGCAGCCATTGCTGGCATTTTCCTAACGAGAAGCATATACATTATCTACTCAGCCGCATGCCGAAAGAGAGTACAGAACTCTGTTACTACAAGTCAGAATCAATATAGGCCACACCCAGAGGAACCAAAGAACGTCTAATGAGCAAAGCTGTAACCTCTGTCAACCACTGCAGCCTCTGAGCAAGGACTCTGCTGGTCACACTCACATATATACTGAGTGTCATATATTAACACCCTTCACAGGTCTAGATTCCAACGAACATTTTCAAAACCAGGAAACTTCAGCTTTGGACTAGATATCTATGTGCCCACCTGACCTGGATGCAGCTGACCAGGGCTGTTATCTCAATTCAACAACCCACGTCGGGGAACTCCAATGAACAGCCATGACTGGAAAATTCTGGTTTTGCTCGCTTACAAGGATACGCACATGGTATGGAAACAAACCATGAAAAAACCCCAGTCATCCTTAAGTTGATGTTCCCCAGCTGTGAACAAAAATACTAACTGAAGTGACCTTGTTCCTTTCTTAGATATTTGTTTTATTTTACCAAAATAGGCAACACAATGGACATTTTTGTCACGTGAACCATTGTCCTTCTTCCATTAAATATATTTCTTTAAAACGTACAGTTCCCTGGGAAAATTGTAAGACTTGGTCCCATTTGTAAGGACTCCTTTTCTCTCCTGAGAACACAATATTATTCACAAGCTATTATTTGTTAATATCACCACTTAATTTTTTTCAAGATGACTTCTCACTTTGTGCTCTGCTGAGCTTTGTTGTCGAAACGCTGCCTCAGAAATGGCTTCAGACACTCCTGTGTGGCCACAGAATGACATTCATGCCAATTTCCAGTGGTCCCAGGAGAGGCAATAAACTTTCTCTTGTCATGATTCCTGAAGATGGAAATGGCAACCCACTCGAGTATTCTTGCCTGGAGAATCCCATGGACAGAGGAGCCCTGCAGACTACAGTCCATGAGGTCACAAAGATTCAGACACAACTGTGCAACTATCACTTATCACTCACTATCTTGACTCCAGAGAGGTGTTTTAATATCATGTCAGTGTGATGTCTGCCTAAAACAGAAAAACCTAAGTAGACATTTTAGGGATTTCTAGAAGTATTTGTAAATAAGAAAATCTAATTTTTAGATGGGAGAAATTGTGCTAAATAAAATAGATGTGTGCAAAAAAAGAGCCTTTCTAATTTTTTGATGAAATGTGCTGAAAAATGTCTGAGTTTTCATGTCCTTTGAAACTTCAACAACAGTCCCATTGAACAATCTGCCACTGGGAATAAAGAATGCTGATTCAATATTTGTCTTTCCAATAGACTTTTCTCCAAATCTCAAAATTCAGTCACTGGATGAAAAATTAAAATTCAGTCCAAAAATCAACATACTTACTTAGTGGAGAAAGCTAATACATAATTATATCAAAAACAAGGAAAGAATGACCACGGTTGACACTTCAGACACAAATGACTTTCTTGGTTATTGTAGTGAAGATATTAGTCAACACAGTGAGATAAAGAATGAAAAGTCAAAACTTGGAAAGAAGGGGAATTCCCTGGGGGTCTGGTGGTTAGGTCTCTGCACTTTCACTGCCGAGGGCCCAGGTTTGACCCCTGATCTGGGAACTAAGATCCCACAAGCTGTGCAGCATGCCGTAAAACAAACAAAAAAAATTGAAAAGAAGGAGGAAAGACTGTCACAATTCCAGAGGCTATAGATATGCATCCCAGAGACTCAAATAAAAACAAATAGTAGTAGAGAAAGTAATTGTACAGAAATCAAGAGGTTTTGTGATACAACAACCATTTAGAAGATACATGTGAGTAAAAGGCCACATTTATAGTAGAATAAAAATAAAATAAGATTACGTTAATCTAACAATTCAATAAGTGTGTAAGACATATAGAATATGCCTGGAAACACTTTTGAAAATTACTTAACAACACCTAAACATATGGAGTCACCTACCTTGTTCTTGACTAGTAAGAAAAATCCATATAAAGGCATTAGGCTTCCTAAATAATTTTATGGTAAATCCTATCCCAGAGGAAAAAAAATACTTTTTAACTAATATAGGTGATTCTAAATTTATTTGGAAATTAACAAAGAATAACCAATAGAATGGTTTTTTAAGTGGAAAACAAGAGTAAATTATTTGCAGAGAATAAAGTCTAGCTCTAAAATCTTAATTACAGTAACATAATCAGCATGAAGAGACAGTTGAATTAGTGCCTAATTCATATAAGAATTTATTATAAAAATAGCATTTCATATAAGAAGAAATGTGAATAATAATATTGAAATTATTGTTTTCAAAGGTAAAACTAACTTGGACTAGAATAACTATCAATATGTAATGTATATGTATCAATAGGCAAATATGAAAGATGAAACTGCAAAACTACCAGAAGAAAACATGTAAAACTTACTTTATAATTTTAAACATTTCTAAAGTAACAAAAAATCTGGAGGTCATAAAAAAGTGAATTGACAGCATAAAACTAACCTTAGGCATGGAAACTAAAGCAATACAAGCAAAGCCAAAAGACAGCTGATAATCTAGAAGAAATATTACAACTCATCAAAGCTACTTTTCCTAATTTATATAGAACCAATATGAATTCATAAGAAGTCAAAAACCTAAGGAAAAAATGGGCAAAGAATGTGAACAAGGAATTCAGAGAAAGAAAAATATAAATGACCCAGATATATGAAAAAATGCTTAACTCATAAGAGAAATGCATATTAAAAATACAATGAAGCTCCATTTTTCACTTCTCAGAGTAGAAAGTAATCTAAATGTGTGATAATAGAATTTGTTCTCTGGAAATGGGTCAATGGCAGTTTTGAAGATTCTTGGTAAGAGTGTATGTACGTTGTTTTCATGGCTGGGAAGGAAAATTCAGGATTTTCAAACTTACAAATGTGTACATCTTTCCACCTATAGATTTGTCTGATAGAAATATGTATTACTGATATACTTGCATGCCTGGGAACTGACTTGTGTAAATGTATTTCATTACAGCAAAGTTTCTAGGCACAAAGGATTGGAAGCTATTTAAGCTTCATTAAAAGGGGAGAAGGAAAGCGTATTATGGGACACCAGTATATTCACATGTAATAATATTAACTAGATTTAAAAAGGAGGAATATCTTCTCATTGTGATAAAGGGCTCGGAAGTGTATTATGGGACACCAGTATATTCACGTGTAATAATATTAACTAGATTTAAAAAGGAGGAATATCTTTTCATTGTGATAAAGGGCTCTAAATATATTATTACTATTTAGTAAATAATGATAAATCATTGTTAAGTGAAGAAAAGTCAAATGACAAAATAGTAATGAATGCAATAGCTCATCATTCATGTAAAAGTAAGGAGAAAAGTAACTACACTGGCTTATATACACATACAACTTTCCTGGAAAGAGGAGAAAAAGCTGATAATAATCTTTCCCTGCTGTGGGGTAATGGGAACCCAAAGGAGTTGTCATCTCGTCATGGTTTTTGATGTTTGCACCCTGAAATTCAAATACTAATTTTCCAAAAAGCATTTAACTTATTGGGAAATAAATTAGCATGGATGAATAAGGAGCTAGAATTTTTCAATTATTTCTATATAACCATTCCAGTGTTTTTACATTTGGGGCAATATGCAAGGTTAACAAAATGTACATTTATTAATCAAAGGAAAAAACACACAAGAAAAAATCGAGTATTTTTTCAAGAGAAAATTTTACTTGGTATCTCAATAAAGAGAAAGGTTATTACTTTTTTGAATTGAAACATAGGTTTGCTTGGTAAGATGTAGGATTTTGTGACTGGTAAGTATACCTTATGGAGAAAAATTTTTAATGTTTTGCTTTATACACGGAATGACTCAGAAACAACAGAAACAGACTCATAGACAAATAACAGAAATAAGGAGGAAGAAATAGCAAAAGAATAGCCTTTTCTAAGAAGGAAAAAAAAATGGTTATGGTTCTAGCTTGTTTGGTTTGCTCTTTGCCTGTATTTAGGCCTTGACGGAGGTAAAATATGTTGCTCTAGTTGAGAAACTTGTCACAGAAGAGGCACTTTTGGCAGATAAGCAGGGTCACAGGGACTGTGAGGAAGAGGCACACAGATAGCAGAAGTGAAAATATCTAAAGGAAGGTGGCAGGTAGCTGGGAGGCTTGGGCCTCAGAGGCCCTGCAAGTTCACTGCTGCCAGAGAGAGTCAGGCTGGGGCTGTGTCTTCAAGGAAGGACCACCGGGTCCTGACTGGAGCCAGGGAACAGCTTTGACTCCTGTATGTGTCATTTAGCTTTATTCCATTATCACACCCACAGACTATATCCTAAACCTCCCTATTGTCTTGTAAGTGTTCACCAAGATTTGGCAGGTTGGCTTAGGTGAGGAAATGTGTATTGCTCAGAGCAAATCATGACGGCCTCTAGACACACAGTTGAAAATTCACGTCCTTTGACAATGACTAAATCAAAAGCAGAAATAATTACTAAATCGAACAGTTATTAACTCATTGTCTCAACACAATGAAAGTCAGAAGACAGTAGAAGATAACTGTCAACCAAGAACTGTACCCCAAAGAAACTTCCTTTCATATTTTTTTATCACAGGGAAGAAGGAAATCCCCTGTACTGGACAGCATTCATTTGCAAGTTTACAGATAAGAATTATTTTCTGTCTCTTTCAGTTATCTACAATGTACAGCTCTGTGAAATAGCCCACCTGGCCATAAAAGGCTAGAATCAGGTCACTGGAATCTAGATAATGCCTCTAGAATCTAGATAATGTCTAGTTCTGCAGTGATGCACAAACTCTTCCCTATGTATCAACATACCTCATTTTCAACAGAAAAGTAAAACAGCAAGATAAAAACAATATTCTAAGCCCACCATTCCATGTTGCTTTACTTCTGCAGAGGCTGGAAAAACATCACCTGGGGTGGGATGGGCTAGTGGGGAGGGGAGTGTTCTGCCAGCAGTGACTTTGGGCTGGAGGCTATCCTGGGAACCTTTTCTAAATCTATGCTCCTAGGACTTCAGGTCACTGAGCACAACATTCTAAAAAAAATTCTGAATTTGGTTTCTTTGATCACATCAGTCTAGGAGAAATCTTGGTTTATGATTTTTTTCCTTATTTCCAGGAAGAACTAGATCCAAGAATGGAGTTTTGTGTGACTTTACAAAAGAAGCTGGCTTCAGCAGGGTCTATGCTTCAGTGTCCAGACCCTGACATTTTAGCAGTGGAAGGTGGTAACTCTGGGGCTGTCTCAGAAACTGGGAGGCCACAGGTCCTGGGAGAAGGAGAAGTAGAAATCAGAACTCATCCAGAAAGTAATCAAAACAGACAGAAATGAGAAAGGGAAACTGCTCCAACCTCCCATTTTCCTCAACAACAGAGGGGGCAATCGGGTGATTTAACATGGTATTCTGATGCAGTATCAGGGAGGTTTGTATTTGTGCAGTCAAACTGCCCAGCTTCCCATCTCCAATCAAAACAGACAGAAATGAGAAAGAGAAACTGCTCCAACCTCCCGTTTTCCTCAACAACAGAGGGGGCAATCAGGTGATTTAACATGGTATTCTGTTGCAGTTTCAGGGAGGTTTGTATTTGTGCAATCAAACTGCCCAGCTTCCCATCTCCATGTACTGCATGACTTGGGGAAATCTGTCTGCACCTCAGTTTTCTCACCTACAAAGTGGGAACAAGAATGGTGTTAGGTCGTAAGAGTGTTGTGAGGATTAAATGGGTTAAGACATACATGTCACTTACCCAGAGGCTTCAGGACACAGGGTAGGGTAAGTCTTGGCTAGTATTACTGTTAATAATTATTTTTCTAAATGTGAGATGTTCAGATATATATGTTTCCTTGAGTTGCCCGAGTTTTGATTCAGAGATCACATCTTTAGCATTTTTCTAAGTAGAAATTTCAAGTATCTCAGGGGACTGAGTAATTACCTAGCAGAGCAGTAGCTTGGGTTTTGGAAACTACGGTTACTGAACCATAGGAAAAATAAAAGTCTCAAGACCGTTTCAAAAAGAGACAGTCTGTATGAGGTTGAAAATACTGAACTGTCCTGGAGGAGGTCCCTTCAGAAGTAAAACCTTTTATGTACTATTAATTAATGGAGTGGGCTTCCCTGGTGGCTCAGTGGTAAAGAATCTGCCTCCCAACGAGGATTTGATCCCTGGGTTGGGAAGATCCCCTGGAGAAGGAAATAGCAACCCACTCCAGTATTCTCACCTGGAAAATCCCATGGACAGAGGAGCCTGGTAGGCTTCAGTCTATGGGGTCACAAAGAGTTGGACATGACTGAGCATCTAAACAACAGCAACAATTAATGGAGTGCTTGATATGAACCAGGCATTGTTCTAGTCCTGCATTAATTAGAAGGCTTAAAAAAAAAAAAAAAAAACCTCCATTTTCAGCAGAGAAATAGAAATTAAACAGTCTTTTTTCTTCCCTTAGCATGTGCTCCTGCTCCATCTGGACCAAATTAGATCTTGGCCCAGATTAGAACATCATATGATAGTTTTATCTAAATAGATGAAGAGTTTTCCCTGCTTTAACACTAGGAGTAAATTTAAGAAATTTATTTTATTTGACTGTATATGAAGTTCAACTAAATCCTTAAATTTCTATTTCCAGGTATCAAATATTGGTAGACTCTATAACCCTGATCTATAACTTTATAGTCAGAGTTTATTTCTGGGAACAAGTACAGAAAAATAGTAGGTTATGCAATGTTCGTTGCAGCACTATTTACAATAGCCAGGGCATGGAAGCAACCTAGATGTCCATCGACAGATGAATGGATAAAGAAGTTGTGGTACATTTATAGAATGAAATATTACTTAGCCAAAACAGGAACAAATTTGAGCCAGTTGTAGTGAGGTGGATGAACTTAGAGCCTCTTATACAGAGTGAAGTTTGTCAGAAAGACTGGTTGGATGGCATCACCTACTTCAAGGACAGGGAGGCCTGGCATGCTGCAGTCCATGGGGTCGCAGAGAGTCGGACACAACTGAGCGACTGAAGAACAAGTTAGAAAGAGAAAAACAAGTATCTTAATGCATATATGTGGAATCTAGAAAAATGTGTATTAATTTATGCATCTTAATGCATATATGCGGAATCTAGAGAACTGGTACTGATGAACTTAGTAGAGAACAGACCTATGGGCACAGTGTGGAAGGTATGGAGAAAGCAGCACGAACACATATACACCATTATATGTAAAAGAGATGGCGGCAAGTTGCTAAATAACACAGGGAGCCCAGCCGAGCATTTAGTGTGATGACCTAAAGGGCTGGGAGGGAAGGCAGGAGGCAGGCTTTGAGGTAAGGTACTGTGTTTGGGTTTATCTCCCAGGATGATCTAGAAAAGACAAGGGATGAATCTTGAAGGGCAAGAGAAAGCTAAAATCGCCCAAAGCAAATTCTTAAGTGTATCTATGAGGACATACATCCCTCGTTCTGTTCCCTTCTGTGCTGTCTCTCAGTCGCGTCCTACTCCTTGCAACCTCACGGACTATAGCCCACCAGGCTTCTCTGTCCATGGGATTTTTTTCAGGCAAGAATACTGGAGCAAGTTGCCATTTCCTTCTCCAGGGGATCTTCCTGACCCAGGGATCGAACCTGCATCTCCTGTATCTCCTGCCTTGGCAAGTGGATTCTTTACCACCGCGCCACCAGGGAAGCCTTGTTCCCTTCTACTTTGCGCAAACTGGAATCTTGAGTAACATTGTGGTTCCTCTTTGCTTTCTCCATGAATGTCATTTCTCTTCCAGATCTTTCAAAACAATTACAGTTGATTCTGAGGGTTTCACATCTGAGGATTCAATCAACCTCAGAGCAAAAATATTCAAAGAAAAAATTCCAAAATTTCCTAAAAGCAAAATTTGAGTTTGCCACTTCTTGGCAACTATTTACATAACATTTACATTATTTTAGCTATATAGGTACTCTAAAGCTGGTTTTAGAAAAGGCAGAGGAACCAGAGATCAAATTGCCAACATCTGCTGGATCATGGAAAAAGCAAGAGAGTTCCAGAAAAACATCTATTTCTGCTTTATTGACTATGCCAAAGCCTTTGACTGTGTGGATCACAATAAACTGTGGCAAATTCTGAAAGAGATGGGAATACCAGACCACCTGACCTGCCTCTTGAGAAACCTATCTGCAGGTCAGGAAGCAACAGTTAGAACTGGACATGGAACAACAGACTGGTTCCAAATAGGAAAAGGAGTATGTCAAGGCTGTATATTGTCACCCTGCTTATTTAACTTATATGCAGAGTACATCATGAGGAACGCTGGACTGGAAGAAACACAAGCTGGAATCAAGATTGCCAGGAGAAATATCAATAACCTCAGATATGCAGATGACACCACCCTTATGGCAGAAAGTGAAGAGGAACTAAAAAGGCTCTTGATAAAAGTGAAAGAGTAGAGTGAAAAAGTTGGCTTAAAGCTCGACATTCAGACAACTAAGATCATGGCATCCGATCCCATCACTTCATGGGAAATAGATGGAGAAACAGTGGAAAGAGAGTCAGACTTTATTTTTGGGGGCTCCAAAATCACTGCAGATGGTGACTGCAGCCATGAAATTAAAAGACACTTACTCCTTGGAAGAAAAGTTATGACCAACCTAGATAGCATATTCAGAAGCAAAGACATTACTTTGCCAACTAAGGTCCATCTAGTCAAGGCTATGGTTTTTCCAGTAGTCATGTATGGATGTGAGAGTTGGACTGTGAAGAAGGCTGAGTGTCGAAAAATTGATGCTTTTGAACTGTGGTGTTGGAGAAGACTCTTGAGAGTTCCTTGGACTGCAAGGAGATCCAACCAGTGCATTCTGAAGGAGATCAGTCCTGGGATTTCTTTGGAAGGAATGATGCTAAAGCTGAAACTCCAGTCCTTTAGCCACCTCATGCAAAGAGTTGACTCATTGGAAAAGACTCTGATGCTGGGAGGGATTGGGGGCAGGAGGAGAAGGGGACGACTGAGGATGAGGTGTCTGGATGGCATCACGGGCTCGATGGACGTGAGTCTGAGTGGACTCCAGGAGATGGTGATGGACAGGGGGGCCTGGCATGCTGCGATTCATGGGGTCGCAAAGAGTCGGACACAACTGAGTGACTGAACTGAACTGAAAGATGAGTTAAAGCACACAAGAGGGTGTATGTAGGTTATAAACAAAAACGATGCCATTTTATATAGGGAATTTATATAGGGAATCTGTGGCTTTTGGTATCCGAGGGAGTCCTGAAACCAATCCCCTCCAGGTGGCTGAGGGAACAACTGACCTGACCTACAAATGTCTATGGGCTTCAGGGTCATTATATAAAATCCACAGTGCTGACTGGCAAACGTCTAGCCCTGAGCTATACCCACATACAGACAGAAGGGTGTTGGCCTGGAGCCAGCGCATATGTCTTAAAGGAGGTAGTTCAAGAATGGATTGTAAGAGATATAGCAGGAAAAATGGAGGAGCACACTGATTATTGATTGCAATGAAAGGAGACAGATGTCTACATTTTAATCCTAAAAGACCAAAACACTCTTGAGAGCCTGGAAAGGGAAACTTTATCAAAGAAAATAATAGGGGAAATAATGTAACCAAACTTCAAGATGAGAATTAATAAAACGTCTTGGGGGAAAAGGACAAGCATGGAGAATTTTTAAAATTCAACCCAATTAAGTGTTCCAGAAAGAAAACTGTGACTTTAAAGAAGCCTTCTGGCATAAGATTTAAATATGAAGCCTGTGAAATAGTAAGAATGTGATGGTTCTTCTGGTCACTAACAAAACTAGGTGCTTACTTCACTCTGTATAACAAGCTCTAGGCTCATCATATATTGATGCATGTATAGGAAATTTAGAAAAATGGTACTAATAACCTATTTGCAGGGAAGGAATGGAGACGCATTTGTAAAGAACTGACTTGTGGACACAGTGGGGGAAGGAGAGTGGAATGAATGGAGAAAGTAGTATTGACGTGTATACACTCTCATGTGTAAAATAGATAGCTAGTGGGAAGTTGCTACATAACCCAGGGAGCCCAGCCTGGTGTTCTGTGAAGACCTGGAGGGGTGGGGTGGAGTTGGGAGGGGGTGGCAGGCTCAAGAGGGAGGGGATATGTGTATAATTATGGCTGGTTCATGCTGTATGGCAGAAACCAACACAATACTGGAAAGCAATTTTCCTCCAATTAAATATAGACATACATATATAATATATGTATATACAGGCTTCTCTGGTAGCTCAGCTGGTAAAGAATCCGCCTGCAATGTGGGAGACCTGGATTTGATCGCTGGGTTGGAAAGATCCCCTGGAGAAGGGAATGGCTACCCACTCCAGTACTCTGGACTGGAGAATTCCATGAACTCTATAGTACATGGGGTCGCAAAGAGTCAGACATGACCGAGTAACTTTCACTTTCATATATATATATATATATATATATATATATAAGCCAGGTGCTGAGAAAATCCAAAAACTTAAATTCTTCAAGAAGTTGCTGATATAATAACAGTGATTTGTTTTTAATACAAGGACAATGCAAAGGTGGAGATTTCGTTAATCTGTGATAAGGAAACGCTGACGTGGTCCTTCCTGTTTGCTAAGGATGGCAGCATGCCATGGCATGCTTTATTGATCAATAAAGACTTGTGGCAGGTGTTATCCCGTCTGCCTTATAGATGGGAACTCTGAGTTTATGACTGTTTGTGGCTGGCCTTTGTGTTCCAAAAGGAACACAGTACAGAACTCCAAATGCACCTTGTTAATTCCGAGTTTTCTTTTGGCGAACACTCCCTCTTTGGGTAAAGCCTTCTTTTCCTTTCAAGATCACAAAGGTAAACTCAGACGATCTTGGTTTATCTGCTGGAAGGTGCTGCTAATGAAAGACATCTTTCTTGTTTTTGCTTCAGACATTGGTTTCACCAAATGAAACTTCTTTCACTTGATCTTAATAGGATAAAATATAGTACATAAAATTATTTATTCCAGAGGGAAGAAAAAAACTTATATCAGAATAGCAAAATGACAATTTGTATGAATTCTTATTTCTACTCTTCATGAGTTAAAGAGTCATTTAAACATCATTGACCTTGTGATTTTCCATAGGTTGGAGAGGGTGTGCAATATGTACTCAAAATTATAAGCCATTAGGTGCAATAATAAAGGCAAAACATCTTTGTGACAACCTCCAAAACTCTTGTTAGTGGCATCAGCAGCAGACTGGAACAGGTCCTGGGGGACAGAAAAAGAAAGGGTCTTCCCCCCTGTGTCCCGATATCTCATGGACACAACCATAAGTCTTGGTGTACATGCTCCTTACATTTCACCCAAACTTTCAATCTAGGAACCTTTCCAGATGGGAAATTAAGCATCTTATCACTAAAAGCCTGACAACTAGTAGATGTCACCAGCATTAAGTCATAAAGGATTGCTTTGGTAGAAGGAACAGCTTTAGGGGATGGGGTGCTTAAACTATTCAAAGAAGAGCTTCTGTAAATGTGCTCTGAATTGATTTCAAGAACTCATCCTCCACTTCTTATCAATTAGGATGGTACATGACCATTTAACGATACTTATTTGAGATGATCTTAAGTCAAATACCACACAGGTTCAATCTTTGGGAGTAGCCTGTAAGAACAAAGGAAGTAAACAAGCTTGTGGGTTAACCCGAAAGGAATGAGGGAAAGAAATGAGATGATAATCGTGTCCTAACCCAGTAGGTAGGGGCAAAAAAAAGAAGAGTTTAGGCTTTGCATCCTTACACAACTGGATTCTAAACTCCATGGCCCTGGGCAAGCTTCATTATCTATCTCTGAATTTCTGCTTTCTCACCCACGCGGTGGAGATAATATTTACTTTGCAAACTTTTCAAAGGATTAGAAACAAAGCATGGAAAAGAAGTGCTATTAATATCTGCCCAAATAGAAATAAAGTAAAAAAATGGCAGCTACCAGCAATGTTACTTTCAGGAGCTTGTTGTAAGCATTTTTTGTTTGTTTTCGTGTTTTTGTCTGCACCAGGCGGCTTGCAGGTTCTTTCCTCTCTGATCAAGGATTGAACCCTGACCCACAGCAGTGAAAGCACCGAGTCCTAACCATTAAACCACCAAGAAACTCCCAGAATTTGATTTGTTTCTTTTTTAAATTAATTTATTTATTTTTGGTTGTGTTGTGTCTTCATTGCTGTGTGTGGGTCTCACTGAGGTGGCTTCTCTTGTGGCAGAGCACTGGCTCTAGATCTTGGAATGGGTAGTTGTGGTGCACAGGCTTCTTTGCCCTGTGGCATGTGGTATCTTCACAGATCAGGGATTAGACCCATGTGCCCTGCATTGGCAGATGGATTCTTACCCACTGGACCACCAGGGAAGTCCCAGAAATGATTTGGTTTTGCTGAAGAGTTGCATACTTGGAGGACAAGCTAACACTCAGAATCTCAGGAAATGTGGACAGACAGGAACAACCAGACTGAACTAGGTTGCTAGAAACCATATTTATAGGCAGTTATTAAAGTTAAGGGGGCAGGAGCTTCCCTGATGACTCAGTAGTAAAAAAACCCACCTGCCAACACAGGAGACATGGGTTCAATCCCTGATCCAGGAAGACCCCACGTGCTATGGAGCAACTGAGCCCATGCACCACATATTGAACCTGTGCCCTGGATCCTGGGAACCACAACTCCTAAAGCCCTCTCACCCCGGAGCCTATGCACCACAACAAGAGAAAGATCCCCAGTGAGAAATCTGCATGCTGCATCTAAGAGCAGCCCTCACTTGCCACAACTAGAGAAAAGCCCACGCAACAACGAAGACCCAACACATCCAGAAATAAATAGATAAAATTTTTAAATTACTTTTAAAAAGGCCCAACACAGCAAATAAACAAAAGTATTTTTTAAAAATTAGAGGGACTTCCCTGGTGGTTCAGTGGTAAAGACTCTGCCTGCCAATGCAGGTGTTGCAAGAGATGCAGGTTCAATCCCTGGACCAGGAAGATGCCCTGGAGTAGGAAATGACAACCCACTCCAGTATTCTTGGCTGAAAACTCCTGTGGCCAAAGGAGCCTGGCAGGCTACAGTCCATGGGGTTGCAAAGAGTCAGATGCAACTAAGCAACTGAACAACAACAAAATTAAAATTAAAGAGGTGTTAGAAGAAGAGCGGTTCAGTTTCACTGCCAGGAACTTCCAGGAGGTGTGAGGGAGGTAGAAGTCTTCTACGAATGTCAGCTATTCTCATGCCTGTCTCTTTTCGACAATGAAGCCCTGTCTCTTCACTCCATGCAGCACTAACCCAGGACAGCATGGAGGTCTGACTCTCAGGTGGTCCCTTTCTGGGAAAGCCATCCGGGCAGGGGCTCCAGAGTGGGCCTCAGCTTAGGGATGGGGCACATCAGAAACAGAAGAATCACAGAATAGAAGCCGAAAATTGCACATAGGAAATTCTAGTACCTCCTCTTGGTAGGGCACGCCAAGATCTTCATGAGAGACAGGGAAAGCCCTAAGTAAGGTGTAATAAATTCACGTCCCACCTTTGTGAATGTCACTGTGGTATACACCTCAGGAGGCTGCCTTTGGGAGACCTAGACCAATGGAGAGGATGAAATGCAGGGTCCCTTGTCTGCTGCTATGAACTGTGGCCACTCTCCATCAGTAAGAACAGTGCTTTGTGAGCATGCAGATTCTTGGGCTTTGAACCTGACCTATCCAGTCAGAAGCTGGAGAGATGAGACCAGGACATTTATATTTTCCCCAAGTTCCCCATGTGAATATAACCCTAAAAGTTACTCATTACAGTCTTGGTAAATCACCTGCGTGTGCATGTGAACAGATCAAAGGATAAGGTCGGCATGTAAACACGTCAGTTGGGACAGCCACCCACACATTGGCATAAAGGTGGAGCTGGAGGAGTGCCCACATCTGAGCATTTGAGAGGCAGGATTCCAGACTCAAAAGCCCCACTGACAGATCTCATAGATGAGGTTGAAGGTCGAGGCCAATAAAATTGCTTCTTCCCAAGGCATCCTCTGATGATTCCTGAAAACCTCAGTTCTCTGCAAGCCTGGACTCTAGCCTCTCCACCCATCCTCCCAAGAACAAAGGTCTCCAGTTGTTCCGAGCATATGATCTGCCTGTCACTTACCCCTGGCAGAAGCACCTGCTTTGAGCACAGTGGACGTGAAGAAAGAACCTCTCCAGAAGTCAACAACAAACCTCCACCTCTCCCTTGACCACTACTCATTGTTTTCATCTGCCAAGACCAGTATCTGGACCATGAACACCCACACACTCATGCAGGCAAGTAAACAGTTGCTAGTTATAAAATGGAAGGAAGGACAAGCAGAAGAAAAAAAGCTGGAACCAAGACAATATTGAGCAGTAACTTCACGCCAGATTCTGTGTTGAGTTCCTTACATGCACAGATATCATTTAACTATCACAGCCTTAGTCTAAAGTCTGTATTATGCTCCCTAATTCAAAAAAATGAGGCAACTGGGGCTCTGTAGATTTTCCATTCATTAAAAAAATATTTATTAAGCTGATACTCCACCAGATCCTTTTCTAGACACTGGGGATAGACTTGCAATCAACAATAACACACTTACTTCATGATGGCATGGAGCTCACAGACTAAGGGAGAACTCAGCTCCTTATACAATAGGCACAATAATGAATGTAAAATCACAGACTAAAAAATTGGCTCTGTAAAAATCCCAGTTTTTCCACACAGGTGTGATCAAAGCATTTACAGGCAAGGGAGTTTAGGGGCATTGGTATGATTATTACAGAAATAAGAAGGGAAAGAAAGGGGAAGCCTGGGAGATTGGAAGGAGAACAGAGGTATCTTGATGAAGAAGTGTGCAGTGGAAGTTGTGTTGTTCGGTCGCTCAGTCATGTCTGACTCTTTGCAACTCCATGGACTGCAGCACACCAGGCTTCCCTGTCCATCACCAACTCCCGGAGCTTACTCAAACTCATGTCCATCAAGTTGGTGATGCCATCCAACCATCTCATCCTCTGTCGTTCCCTGCCCTCAATCTTTCCCAGCATCAGGATCTCTTCTAATGAGTTGGCACTTCACATCAGGTGGCCAAAGTATTGGAGCTGCAGCTTCGGCATTAGTCCTTCCAATGAATAGTCAGGGTTGATTTCCTTTAAGATTGACTGGTTTGATCTTGCTGTCCAAGGCACTCTCAAGAGTCTTCTCCAACACCAGTGGTAGTAGTTCATCCAGTAATAAGCAAGAAGAAATGGCTGTAGTCAGAGTCAGATGACTGAATTCCTTTTTAGAGGGGGAATAGGGTATGGTCTTGAGAGTGGGTAACTGAGGTAGAATGGAAAAAAAAAAAAAAAAAGGTCTTTAGAACTAAAGAAGTTTGGAGAACCAGAAAGACAAGATGCCTTTCATGTGGCTGTTGAAGAACCTGCAAGATAATAGCAGGACTTGGGATGAAGAGTTGATGCCAAAGAGGTTGATGACCAAGGAAAAGAGGTCAGGAAGTCAACAAATAACAGCAGCTAGGAGAAGGTGGTCAAGTTAAACGAGTTTCCAGAAAATGAACATGTTAATGTTCTCCCAAGGGTTGGGGATAGTTGTCTGGACACAACAGTAAGAAGCAAGAATACCAGTTAGCATACATTAAAAGCACAAAATCACACCTAGAGAATGATGAAGCTAGTATTTGAATTTAAGAACCTGAAAAATCCTGGCAGCATTATTGGTCTCCTTATTAACTGGGCAAAGTAACCTCCGTCTCCGTTCTTGCTGAAGATCACCTGCCTTCATTTCTCCTTGATCCTAGCACCTTTTCCGATTCATCACCACCATCTCTTTGAGGAGGCTCTGGTCCTCTCCACCCACATTTTTTTTCTAGGGAGTACCATGTTTCATGATAAGCATTATTTCTACCCTCTTTTTAAAGTGAAATTACCTGAGGACTAACTGATTGTCATTAGCAAGTTAGTGTGAAAGTATTTATCCATATACTTTCATCTCTCATGTATACAGGATTACTCTAGCTGATAATAAAAGTCAGGTATTTAACATGTGAGTTATTTAACACA